>PVLC010047178.1:0-11158 GCA_004027655.1 Graphiurus murinus
TTTTTTTTTTTGCGGTACTGGGGGTTGAACTCAGGGGCATTCTACCTCCGAGCTACACCCCCAGCCCTATTTTTTATTCTTTATTTTGAAACCGGGTCTCACTGAGTTGCGGAGTGCCTCACTAGGTAGCTGAGGCTGGCCGCGAACCCGGATCCTCCGGTCTCAGCCTCCCGAATGCTGGGATTACAAGCGTGCGCCACCACGCCTGGCTAGGGATTACAATATATATATTTTTAATTATTGCAGTCTCCTTCAAAATAATACAAAATTCTGGTAAATTATAGAGCTTCCTTCCAATAGATCTTTCTTATCCTCTGTCAGTGCTATTATTGTATATATAACTATGCATATTATAAAACCAATAATACAATGTTCCATTTACTACCTTACGTAGTCTTATGTCTTTAAAAGAAATGAGAATAATTCTCTTGTACACTCTTTTTAGGTAACTATGTAGTTAGACTATCTGGTGAGCTTCATTCTTCTGTAGATTCAATTTATTCTAAGTGTGGCTTCTTTTTGGTCTAAAGCACTTCCTTTGGTATTTGTCATAAGGCATGTCTGACAGTAGCAATTTCTCTCTTTGTTTATATGGAAATGTCTTTATTTCACTTTCATTTTTGGACAGTTTTGCCCAAATGTAGAATTTTTAGTTGAGAGCTAAAAAAAAACTTGTTTTTTTCTTCCTCATCATTGTTCCTTTGTGTATGATGAGTTATTTTTCTCTTGCTCCTTCTAAGATTTTCTTTGTTTCAGCAGTTTGACTTTGGTGTGTTTTGATATAGTTTTCTTTGTATTGGATTTGTAATTTAATGTTTTTCATCAAATTTGAGAAAGGTGTGTGTGTATTAGTTACTGGGAATTGAGTCCAGGGGCTTTCTGCCTCTGAGCTACACCATCCTTGGCCCTATTTAGTTTTTATTTTGAAACAGTCTCACTAATTAGTAGAGGGCATTGCTAAATTGCTGAGGCTGGCTTCCTGTTTCAGACTCCCAAGTACTAGGATTGTAGGTAGGTACCACCATGCCTGGCTATGTTTATTATTAATTTTTTTTTCCTGTCTTCATCTCTTTCCTGTCCTTGTGGAACTTCTATTAATTATATGTTGACACACACTTGATATTGTTCACCCTAATACCCAGTTTTATTTTTAGTCCATGATTTTCTCTCTATGTTCTCCAGATGATGGGGTACTTTCTATTTATTTATTTATTTATTTATTTATTTATTTATTTATTTATTTTAGTACTAGGGATTGAACTCAGGGGCAATCTACCTCCAAGTTATACCCCCAGCCCTATTTTTTATTCTTTATTTTGAAACAGGGTCTCCCTAAGTTGCGGAAGGCCTCACTAGGTAGCTGAGGCTGGCCGTGAACCCGTATTCTCCAGTCTCAGCCTCCCAAATGCTGGGATTACAAGTGTGTGCCACCACGCCCGGCTTCTATTTATCTTCAAATTTATTGCTTCTGGCTCCTGCCATCTCAAGTTTGCTGTTGATCCCTTCAGTTTATTTTGACAATTATGTTTTTAAACTTTAGAATTTGTTTTTTAAATCAGTTTCTATTCAGTCCCCTTTACTGGAAAAAAAAAATTCTATCTCATTGAAATTTTACATTCACTGACTTGTTATACTTTCATTTAATTCTTTGAACATGATTTCTTTTTGTTCTGGGAATATTTTTTTTTTTTTTTTTTGCAGTACTAGGGATGGAACCCGGGGGCATTCTACCTCCGAGCTACAGCCCCAGCCCTATTTTTTTATTTTTTATTTTTTTATTTTTTTATTTTTTTTTTTTTGCGGTACTGGGGATTGAACTCAGGGGCATTCTACCTCTGAGCTATACTCCCAGCCCTATTTTTTATTCTTTATTTTGAAACCGAGTCTCACTAAGTTGCGGAGTGCCTCACTAGGTAGCTGAGGCTGGCCGCGAACCCGGATCCTCTGGTCTCAGCCTCCCGAATGCTGGGATTACAAGCGTGCGCCACCACACCCGGCTTATTTTTTATTTTGAAATAGGGTCTCACTAAGTTGCAGAGGGCCTCACTAAGCAGCTGAGGCTGGCCGTGAACCCAGATCCTCCAGTCTCAGCTTCCCAAATGCTGTGATTACAAGAGTGTGCCACCACGCCCGGGTGGGAACATATTTAGTAAGGCACCTTTGAAACATTTGTCTGCCAAACCTAATATTTGAGGGCACCACAAAACAGTTTCTGTTTGATGTCTGCTAATAAGTCACATTTTTTCTATTGTTTTGTAAATTTTTCTTGAACACTGAAATTTTGAAGTAATTCTACCTTTAACTTTTTTCCCCAAGGGTTTGAAGTTGTTTTTTCAGTTTGTTTACTTAGTATATTTTCTGGTCTACATTCTACATTTGTTTCCTCTATAATGTGTGTGATTGCTGGTGTCTTCTTTTTTTTTCTTTTTGGGTACTGGGGATTGAACCCAGGGACATTCTACATTCTACCTCTGAACTGCACTGCCAGCCTTACTTATTTATTTACCTACTTGTTTGTTTTTGCAGTACTAGAGATTGAACCCAGGGCATTCTATCTCTGAGCTACAACATCAGCCCTATTTTTTTTTTTGAAACAGGGTCTCACTAAGTTGCGAAGTGCCTCACTAAAGTAGCTGAGACTGGTCAGGAACTTGCAATCCTCCTGTCTCAGCCTCCCAAGTACAGGAATTACAAGCATGCGCCGCCACACCCCGGGTACCCTTTTCATTTTTGAAATAGGTCTTGATAAGTTGCTGAGGCTGGACTTGAGCCTACAATCCTCTTGTTTCTGTATCCTAGGTACTAGGATTACAGGCATTTACCACCATGCCCAGTTTGTTGGTGTCTGCTATAATTCTGTTATTTTCTGCAGTGTTGGGGATTGAACCCAGGGCCTCACACATTCTGAGCAAGTGTTCTACCCAAGAGCTGAACATCCAGCTCTTGTTTCTTTATTTTTAAGCCTGTCTTCCTTTGAAAAGCTTTGTATTCAACAAAGCATTGTCCAGAGCTTATATTTAAATTGCTTGAACAGCTTGTACTTTCTGCAGATGGATCTGTACAACAGTTAGGGAGTGCATTTAAACACAGGTCATTTTCAGGTCTGTCTTGGCCTTTGCTTTCCAAGAGCCTCTTGTGTCTCCTCTGTGCATGTGTATAGCTCTGTTGGATATGTGTGATTGTCCTTTGCCAGATCTGGTCTCTGGTGCACATACTTACAATCTGTTCAACTTTGGCTAGTAGACCATTAAACAGATCCTCCAAGGCTCTCTTCCTGGAATTCTATAAAATCCCCAGCTCTTCTACCAGTTTGTTGCTTTCCCCAAAGAAGCCTGCTTGTCTCAAGCTAAAGGAACCACTGATCCTCCTTGTTAGTTTGCCTCAGAGATCTCCACTTTGCACGAGATTTTATCAACTCAGCAGATCACCCTCAAATAATGGTGGTAAGCCGGGGGTGGTGGTGCACGCTTGTAATCCCAGCATTCAGGAGGCTGAGACAGGAAGATCTGGGTTCGCAGCCAGCCTCAGCTACCTAATGAGCCACTCCGCAACTTAGTGAGACCCGGTTTCAAAATAAAGAATAAAAAATAGGGCTGGGGGTATAGCTCGGAGGTAGAATGCCCCTGAGTTCAATCCCCAGTACCGCAAAAAAAAAAAAAAAAAAAAAAATAATGGTGGTAAAGCTGTTTTCACAATTTTCAATCTCGCTGAATTCTTCTCCACTGACAGAACTGGGAGAAGATGGGAACAGGCAAAGCTAAGAATGCTCCAGACTCTTGTTATTCCTACCCAAGTTCAGTTGTTCCCATGAATACACAATTTTCAGTTTGTTGTAAGCCTTTGGTTGAATTGCAGAGCCCCAGAATGGTGGTTTTTCTGGAGAGGATTTGTCACCTCATTCTATCATGCTGCAGGCAGAAGTCTGTTCTTTGGTTTATGTGAGAAATTCTTCTTCCTGGAGGAGAAAACTTATTCTAAGTTTTCATATCTTTTATTTTATAACCCTTTGCACAATGTTAGACATTTATTAATAACTCCAAATGTATGTGTTGAGTTAGATTTTCCTCAAGTATCAAATTACAAAAGCTTTGCATTTTCAGAAGTCTTATATAAATGCAGTCATAGAACTTTCTGTACTTATTTTTGTCTGGAATGTTTTACTCTGTATAACTAGACACTCATGTGAATGCATTCTTTTTTATTGAGCAATATTTTATTATATAGATGTATCACAGTTTATTCATTTACTTCTGGATGGACCCATGTCTGAGTCTTTGTGCAGACATATGCTTTCATTTTTCTTGGGCAAATACCTGTAAATACAATGGCCAGGTTATATGGTAAATATGTGATTAACATTTTTTTTTGGTACTGGGGATTGAGCTCAGGGGCATTCTACCCCTGAGGTACACCCCCATCCCTTTTTATTTTTTATTTTGAAACAGGGTTCTTGCTAAGCTGCTGAAGGTCTTACTAAGTTAGGCTGGCCTTGAACATGTGAACTTGGGATCCTCCTATCTTAGACTTCCAAGTACTGGGAAGAAACTTTCAGAGTTTCTTAAAAATTAACTGCACCTGGCTCTGGTTAATTTTTAAGAAACTCTGAAAGTGTCTTCTGAAATCATTGCTCCATTTTACATTCCCGCCGACATTTTTTTTTTTTTTTTTTTTTTTTTTTGCAGTACTGGGGATTGAACTCAGGCGTATTCTACCTCTGAGCTATACCCCCAGCCCTATTTAAAAAAAAAAAATTCTTTTATTTTGAAACCGAGTCTCACTAAGTTGCGGAGTGCCTCACTAGGTAGCTGAGGCTGGCCGCGAACCTGGATCCTCCGGTCTCAGCCTCCCGAATGCTGGGATTACAAGCGTGCGCCACCACGCCCGACTTCAGCTTTTTAAATTTTAGCCATCCTAATGAGTATATAGAGATATCTCAGTGTATATGTGTACTTACTCATTTATTTATTTTGGTGCTGGGGATTGAACTTAGGGCCTTGGGCCTTGTGCATACTAAGGCAAATGCTCTGCCACAGGGCTATATCTCCAGGCCCCTTTGTTTTAATTTCCACTTCTCTAACGGTATTTAACAACTTTTCAAGTGTTTATTTAACCACTTACCTATCTTCTTTCTCTTCTTTCCTGAATTGTCTGTTCAATTATTTTTGCCCCCCCCCTTTTTTTTTTTTTTTGGTACTAGGGATTGAACTCCGGGGCATTCTACCTCTGAGCTACACCCCCAGCCCTAGTTTTTTTTTTTATTCTTTATTTTGAAACCGAGTCTCACTAAGTTGCGGAGGGCCTCACTAGGTAGCTGAGGCTGGCTGCGAACCCGGATCCTCTGGTCTCAGCCTCCCGAATGCTGGGATTACAAGCATGTGCCACCACGCCCGGCTTATTTTTGCCCCTTTTTAAAACCTGGGTTGGTTTTTCTTTTCTATTCTTCCTGGACATAAGTCTTCCCTGGCCTCAGGGTCTCAGCGTCCTAAGTAGCTGGGACTGCCAGTGAGCACCACTGTCCCTGGTTTGAGTTGTTTTCTTATTTGTATCAATTTCTTTTTTGCGGTACTAGGGATTGAATTCAGGGGCATTCTACCTCCGAGCTATACCCCCATCCCTATTTTTTATTCTTTATTTTGAAACAGGGTCTCACTAAGTTGTGGAAGGCCTCACTAAGTAGCTAAGGCTGGCCGCAAATCCGGATCCTCTGGTCTCAGCCTCCCGAATGCTGGGATTACAAGCCTGCGCCACCACATCTGGCTTTGTATCAGTTTCTTGTAAAGAGTAGAAATTCTTAATAAAGTCCAGTTTTTTTTTCTCTTATGGATTGTGCTTTTGGTGTTAAATGTAAGTTAAGAAATCTTTACCTAACCCAAGAACAAAATTATTTTTTCCTGTGTTTTCTTCTGGGAGTTTTATAGATTTAGGTTTTAGATTTTATATTATGATTCATTGAGTCAATTTGTCGTGTATAGTGTAAGTAATGTAAGACTTCAAATCCCCTCCTACCTCCAGTGTGGGAAAGGCACTCGTCCTTGGACCATTTGTTAAAAAAGACTATCCTTTCTTGACTTAATTGACTTTCTCGTTTTTTTTTTTTTTTTTTTTTTTTTGGTGGTACTGAAGATTGAATCCAGGAGCATTCTACCTCTGAGCTATACCCGCAGCCCTATTTTATTCTTTATTTTGAAGCAGGGTCTCACTAAGTTGCAGAGGACCTCAGTAAGTTCCTGAGACTCTCTGCATACCTATGATCCTCCTGTCTCAGCCTACCAAGTACTAGGATTACAAGTGTGTGCTATCACACCTGGCTGACTTTTTATTTTTCTAAAACAAAAAGAAATTGACCATATATATGGGTCTATATATGAATTATCTTTTTTTTTTTTTTTTTTGCGGTACTAGGGATTGAACTCAGGGGCATTCTACCTCCGAGCTACACCCCCAGCCCTATTTTTTATTCTTTGTTTTGAAACCGAGTCTCACTAAGTTGCAGAGTGCCTCACTAGGTAGCTGAGGCTGGCCGCGAACCCGGATCCTCCGGTCTCAGCCTCCCGAATGCTGGGATTACAAGCGTGCGCCACCACGCCCGGCTATGAATTATCTTTTATTTAATGGATTGCTGTGTTGGTCTTCATACTGATGCTATGCAAATTTCATTTTCTATAGCATTTAAGAAAATATTTTTCAGCCGGTGGTTGAGGCTGGCTGTGAACCCGGATCCTCTGGTCTCAGCCTCCCAAGTACTGGGATTACAAGTGTGTGCTACCACGCCTTGCTAGTAGTTGCCATTCTAACTGGAGTTAGATGGAATCTCAATGTAGTTTTGGTTTGCATCCCCTAATTACTAATGTTTAACTTTTTAAAATATATTTATTGGCCATTTGTATTTCTTCCTTTGATAAATTTCTATTCAGTTCAGTTTTTGATTGGGTTATAAGAACAAAATGTCATTTGCAGGAATATGGATGGACCTAGAGAATATTAAGCTAAGTGAGATCAGCCAGTCACAGAAAGTCAGGGGTTGCATGTTTATGCTTATATGTGGAAGCTGGAGAGAAAATAGGAAACAAAAGGGTTTCAAATAATTGAGGAGAGACCAGTAGAATAGTGGAAGGGGTATGCGGTAAAGAGAAGGGGAGAGAGAAAAGGAGAAGGGATGACGGAAACAGTTCAATTAATGCTAAGTCCACATATGAAGGTATCACTACCAGTCTCGCTAATAGATACTGCGACGGGTGGGAGCAGGGAGGATCCAGAGGAAAACACATCAAGTGCTGTGTGCATGTATTTTTATATCACTGTGATCCTCACTATGATTTATAATTATAGTATACCAACCAAAGTATAAAAATAGTTATAATAATTTTAATTCAAGTGAAGGGAATTGTCTAATACATTACATATTTACAGTTTATAAGGTACTTTTACTTAGGAAGGATTGTGACTTTTTTAAAGTTTGATTTTTTGACATTGTTTCCAAATGGATTATTATACATGGCCATACCACCTTGATACTGTGGTCTGGTCTTTTCTGTTTTCTAAACCATTTTTCTTATATCTCTGCTGTAAGAATATTTTTCAAGATAATTTGTATAATTTGAAAAGTCTTACCACAAGGTGTCATTGTAACCTATAAAACAAATTTTCATGTAAACATGTGCAGCCTCAGTTGGACAATTTTTATACTTCCTCCTGTTTTTAAATATTCTTCTGTTTTATATCTTTTTATTTTTTAGTTGTCTCTGAAGATATATTGTGTTGTTTTTATTAAAGGAAAAGATAAAGTAGCTCATGTTCTTGAGTTCGCATATTTTTGCACAAACATATGCTTTCCACCCACAAATTTCTTAAGTGTGTGTTGCTATAGAGATGATTTGTTTGAAGGAAAGAATGAGGAGCAGCAGCAGGTGGACATTTAAGGAACAAAATCTTTATTTTATGTCTTTGTTCCTGATAGAACCAGCTTTAGTTTACCTCTCTGCTTAAGAAATCCCTATGGAAGAAAGGTGGATATTCCGGTATTTTACTGTGATGACATTTATAATTTACTGTGATGCTTTTACAAAGTTGCTGTGCTTGATTTTTCATTCTTATGGAGGATTAGTGCAGTGATTTTAATCTTTGAAACAACCTTTCTTCCCCATTAACTCTGTGTGTGTGTGTGTGTGTGTGTGTGTGTGTGTGTGTGTGTGTGTGTGTTTACTGTTTTAGTTTCCTGGCTTGCAGTTAACTAGTGACATTAAAATGGTTTTTATATTTTGTGGAGAGAGGGTTATCAATATCTTAACTCCTCTTCTTTCTGCCTCCAAATTCAAGACTGTTTCCTCTTGCCTGCTTGTTGTCACTCTTAGTGCACACCCTCATCACTGCTTTCCTGGACATTTGAGCTCTTTTTCTCTTGCTCTGTCTTCTACCCACCTTTCCCCTCCAATGTGTTCTTCATAACTTGAGTAACCTAGTTATTTTTCTAAAGTACAAATCTGATCTGACCTTGTACTGTCCCCCATCCATTCACAAGCTTGAAATATTTCTGTAGCTCCAGTATCAAAGAACAAACGATAGTTTTCTGCACATGACCTTCAAGGCCTTGCTTTACCTCTCCAGGCTCCACCCTTAATGATGTTCTTCTCTTCCATTTCTGTGCCTTTGTACGTGATGGTTCTTCTGTTTATCTCCTTAGTTTTGGTTTAGGGTTACCTTTATGAAGGCTTCCCTAACAACTTTTTAATTTTTTTGGTGTGTGTGGTATTGGGGGGCATTCTACCTCCAAGCTATACCCCCAACCCTAGGGTCTTGCTAGGTTGCTGAGGCTGATCTTGAAACCTGCAATCCTCCTGTCTCAGCCTCCCAAGTACCACCACACCTGGCTTCCCTGACAACTTTTCTAACAGAATTAGGGCTCTCTCTCATTTTCCCCCATACTACCTATAAATATATTACAGTATTTATTTTAAAACTTTCTGAATTCTCATTCTGGAAAGGTAACATATGCAAATGTTAAAGTTTTTTAACAGTCCCCAAATAATTTAAGCTGGGTGTAGTGGTACACGCTTGTAATCCCAGTTCTTGGGAGGCTGAGACAGGAGGATCACAGGTTTGTAGCCAGCCTTAGCTACATAGTTAGGCCCTCTGCAACTTACTGAGACCCTCTTTCAAAATAAAGAATAAAAACTAAGGCTGGGGGTGTAGCTCTGAGGTAGAATTCCCCTGGGTTCAATCCCCAGTACTGAAAAAAATTTAATAGTATATTTTCTCTTATCCTTGTTTAGTCAGCAGTTACTGGTTAATGTTTATTAGATAGCTTTCCATCACTATAAGGAAATACCTGAGATAATTATAAAGAGAAAAAGGTTATTCTGGTTTACTGTTTTGGAGGTTGAGTCCAAGATTGGGCAGCGCTATTGCTTTGGGGCCTCTGCTGGACATGTCAGATGGCAGTGATGTGGAACATGTGGGGTAGCAAACTGCTCACCTCATGGCCAGGAAACAAAAGAGAGAGAAGGGGTAGGACCCCCAGTGACCTGAAGGCTCCCGCAAGGCCCCTCCTAAAGACCCACAACACCACCCAATAGTGTCCCCCTTGGGAGCAAGCCTTTAACACATAGTCCTTTGGGAGGCATTCAACGTTTAAACTAGTGCACCATATATGTTCTACTACTGTGAACTCCTCAAGGCAAAGATTTTCTTTTATTTATACCTATATCCCTGTACTCAACAATGTGTCTGGCAAATAATAGAACTTTACCAGGCATGGTAGTGCACACTTGTAATCTCAGTACTGGGGAGATTGAGACAGGAGGATCTGGGTTTGTGGCCAGCCTCAGCTACTTAGTAAGGCCCTCCGCAATTTAGTGAGACCCGGTTTCAAAATAAAGAATAAAAAATATGAGCCGGGCGTGGTGGCCCACGCTTGTAATCTCAGCATTCGGGAGGCTGAGACTGGAGGATCCGGGTTCGTGGCCAGCCTCAGCTACCTAGTGAGGCACTCCACAATTTAGTGAGACCCAGTTTCAAAATAAAGAATAAAAAATAGGGCTGGGGGTGTAGCTTGGAGGTAGAGCGCCCCTGAGTTCCATCCCCAATACCGCAAAAAAAAAAAAAAAAAATATGGCTGGGGGTGTAGCTCGGAGGTAGAATGCCCCTGTGTTCCATCCCCAGTAACCCCCCCCCCACACACACAAAAGCACTTAGAAAATATCTGTAGTACTGTAAATATGGGCATGCTCTTCCTTGCTGAGGAGAAGTCTGCTTGATGTGATACTCTGTGGATTTCTCTCTATCCCTCAAAGAGTCTCTTCTTATAAAAGTAGATCATTCCATAAATATTGCATCTTAGTCACTCAGTAAGCACTGGTTTTTAGTTGCTATTTTAAAAAAGATAAAGGTTTTAAATTTAACCTGTATGAGCCTGATGTGGTCCCTGAATGCAATCCCAGTACTTGGGAGGCTGAAACAGGAGGATTGCAGGTTCAAGGCCAGCCTCAGCAACTAAGTGAGACTCTTAGCAACTTAGCAAGACTTTGTTTCAAAACAAAAAAAGGACTAGGGTTGTAGCTCAGAGGTAGAATGTCCCTGGTTTCGGTCCCTGGTATCCCACCACCCCCTGCCCCACATACCCACCTGTAATTGACCTGTATGTCTTGAGCATGACATTTATCTCTCAATTCTGGCTGTAAAAACATTTATGGTTTCTGACAGATTCTAAAAGATGAAAAAGGAATACTTGTGTTAGCTGCAGTAAAAATACCAGATTTTTAGACTAAGTCATATATCTCATGGAAATAAAATTAAATTGGGGTTTATTTAAAAAACATGATTTTCAGGATGCATTTTTTTTTTTTTTTTTTTTGGCGGTACTAGGGATTGAACTCAGGAGCATTCTACCTCTGAGCTATACCCTCAGCCCTATTTTTTATTCTTTTTTTTTTTTTATTTTTGCGGTACTGGGGATTGAACTCGGGCATTCTACCTCCGAGCTACACCCTCAGCCCTATTTTTTATTATTTATTTTGAAACCGAGTCTCACTAAGTTTCGGAGTGCCTCACTAGGTAGCTGAGGCTGGCTGCAAACCCAGATCCTCCGGTCTCAGCCTCCTGAATGCTGGGATTACAAGCGTGCACCACCATGCCCGGCTTGGACCATTCTTTTTTTTTTTTT
>PVLC010047179.1:0-11183 GCA_004027655.1 Graphiurus murinus
TCCTTCCACAGCTGTGTGGCCCAGTTCTATTTCTTCCACTTCCTGGGGAGCACCGAGTGCTTCCTGTACACGGTCATGTCCTATGACCGCTACCTGGCCATCAGCCACCCGCTCAGGTACTCCAGCATGATGCCTGGGAGGACGTGTGCCCTGCTGGCCACTGGCACCTGGCTCAGCGGCTCCCTGCACTCCGCTGTCCAGGCCATCCTGACATTCCGCCTGCCCTACTGTGGACCCAACCAGATCCAGCATTACTTCTGCGACGCCCCGCCCATCCTCAAGCTGGCCTGTGCAGACACCTCGGCCAACGAGATGGTCATCTTTGTCAACATCGGGGTGGTGGCCTCGGGCTGCTTTCTCCTGATAGTGCTGTCCTACGTGTCCATCGTGGGCTCCATCCTGAGAATCCGCACTTCTGAGTGAAGACACAGAGCCTTTCAGACCTGCGCCTCCCACTGCATTGTGGTCCTCTGCTTCTTTGGCCCTGGTCTTTTCATCTACCTGCGGCCAGGATCCAGGGATGCCGTGGATGGGGTTGTGGCTGTTTTCTACACTGTGCTGACTCCCCTGCTGAACCCTGTTGTGTACACCCTGAGGAACAAGGAAGTGAAGAAAGCGCTGTGGAAGCTGAAAAATTGGGTCAGTTTTACTCAGGGTAAATAATCAAGTGAGGCTGGATATGCCTAACTTCTCTTTAAATTTATAATTAAATTTTCAACATGAGCATAATCCTTGGAAGTTGCATTTCAAATATACAATCTTAATTTTTGATGGAATAGTCAAATTTTTACATTTTTTTGCATATCATTTGTCAGAACCCCAGTTAAAATATGCACTGAATGAAGATAATCTAAAAAAGAATGAATAAAATTTTTATTTGTTTCTGTGTTCTATAAGGTAAATTGTTAGGAAACTAGTTAATGTTTACCATTCATGTAAATATTCTCCAGAATTGCTATCCAGTATAAGATTTTTATAATTAATTTTATACATTTAAACAAAGTTTTAGAGAAATTTCTTTCCATGTTTTTAACTTTCTTTTTTTTTCCTTATTTGTGATTTGCTTCTTTAATTTTTCAGTAATTCATGAATATTTTTCCATGTAAATTTCTTTTTTTTTTTTTTTTTTTCGGTACTGGGGATTGAACTCAGGGGCATTCTACCTCCAAGCTATACCCCCAGCCCTATTTTTTATTCTTTATTTTGAAACCGGGTCTCACTAAGTTGCGGAGTGCCTCACTAGGTAGCTGAGGTTGGCCGCGAACCCGGATCCTCTGGTCTCAGCCTCCCGAATGCTGGGATTACAAGCGTGCACCACCACGCCCGGCTTGTAAATTTCTATATTAAAAACAATCACTCATGATATTCACAGCCTACTGTATAGTATCCATATGATAAAATTTTCACTTTATAAAACACTAGGCAAAAAAAAGTTCGCTTCCCAAGAGCAATGGCTGTATTTACTTTCATGAGCTATTGAAAACTGATTAAGTCTTTATTATTTTTTCACACTGACCTCCAAGATTTTTGAGAATAAACATCTGTCCCTTCCTGTGCCATGTGCATGCCATGTATTGCATTGGTCATTGATAGCAACTATTGAGGCTTTTCTTCTAAAATTATATGACTCCCCATCTTCTTTCCTAAATGCAAAGTGCCTGTTTCAGTGATCTTAAAATAATTTTTGTAAGAAAACAGGGAACAAATATTAAATATACAAAAAAATAAGCAAATAAACTGAGTGATTAAAGATGCCATGTGTTTCCTGTTAATGCAACATATACCTATCTTTTATTTATTTATTTATTTATTTATTTATTTATTTATTTATTTATTTATTTATTTTGGCGGTACTGGGGATTGAATTCAGGGGCATTCTACCTCCAAGCTACATCCCCAGCCCTATTTTTTTATTCTTTATTTTGAAACAGGGTCTCACTAAGTTGCAGAATGCCTCACTAGGTAGCTGAGGCTGGCCTCGAACCCGGATCCTCTGATCTCAGCCTCCCAAATGCTGGGATTATAAGCGTGTGCCACCACACCCAGCTCTGCCTACCCCTTCTAACAGGCCGGGAAGGGAAAGTTGGTAAGCTAGTACTGAAGAGCTTCATAAACTCGTTGGAGTCTTACCAACTACATTCCAGAGATACTTGAGCAAAAACATCCTTTCTGTGCCAGCTTGCCATATCTAGATCCGAGTAAGCTGTGAAACAATGCTGAGAAGGGAAAAAAAAATCTTACTAACTATAGTAGCATAACCTAAATAAGCTGAGAAGCAGTTATCTACACATTAGATTAGTTATTGGTGCTTACTCCAATAAACCAAATGGACAAAAACCCAATATACAATCCATTTCATTTTGGAAAGGAGAAAACTGATGTATAGATAGGCCCAAATTCCTTAGCTATTGGCTTCACTTTGATTCTAATTCCTGGTAACATCACACTGTTCTATTTAATTCATGATTATATAAAATGTTATGGGACATTAATTGAGTGGTAAGGCACATGATAGACACAAAAGAACATTTAAATATTAAGTTGTTATTCACCAAGGTCAGGGGAGGAAAACGAGCATAGCCTCATGAAAGAAGTGTAATGGTGTCCAAGAGAGAGTCATTATAGTTTTAAATTGGAAATATTCTAGAAGATTAAAAAAACCTATAATGAGATACATTATGCAAACCTGTTGAAATTAATTTAAAATTTTCATGATGATAGCTAAGGTAAATATTTGTCTTTATCTCATTAAAAGGTTATTAAAGTAATTATAGAAATACACAACTTTATAAATAGTGCTATGGAGTTCTTGTCTATCTTGCTCAGTTTCCCCCAGGGGTAACAATTTACAAAATTATAGCATAATACCACAAATAGGATATTGACACTAAAAGAATCCACAGATTCCATTTAGAATCATCAGAAAGGGAATTTGAAATAACCATAGTTAATATATTAAAAACTCTAATACAAGCCAGGCATGGTGGCACATGCTTGTAATCCCAGTACTTGGGGAGGCTGAGACTAGAGGATCCACGTTCGAGGCCAGTCTCAGCTACTTAGTGAGGCTCTCAGGAACTTAGTGAGACCCTGTTTCAAAACAAAGAATAAAAAATAGGACTGAGGGTTTGGCTCGGTGGTAGAATGCCCCTGGGTTCAACAACCAGTACTGCAAAAATAAATAAATAATTAAAAAATTAAAAACTCTAATACAGAAAAGAGGTAATATAAGCAAACAGATAGGTTATATTAGCATAGATGGAAACTCAACAATAGAATAAAAATAAAAAGCTATTATCAAAAATACTATAATGGCCAGGCATGGTGGTGCACGCCTGTAATCCCAGCTACTCTGGAGGCTGAGGCTGGAAGATCAGTCTTGGCAATTAAGTCCCCAGTACCAAAAAAAAACCCAACCAACCAACAACCAAAAATCACTGCGATGAAAATGAAGAATGCCTTCATGGGCTTAAAATTTGTCACAACTCTTGATCAACAACCATTGGTGTAGTTTGGAGTCATGGCTACTTGACAGGAGTGGATCTACAATAGTACAGAATACTTGCAGTTTTCCAGGAGCATCTCTGCACAAAAGAGAAATCACTCAGTGACCCTTTAGGGCACTCACTGCTAAGCAGAACCCAGGGTAGCCTCTGTTGGTAGCATCTGATGACTATGCAGCTGGCTGCCTGTTTTGGTATTGCTCCCCTGTGCTGAGGTTAGAGCTTTGCCCACCATGAATGGCCTGGCATACTTCACCAATGCTTCAAAACACTCTAAGACCACTGTAGAGGAATGACAGTCTCATTTGTTCCACTCACTAATATTCCATCTTCTACTTAGTTGATGTCAGCAGGACATCTGACCACTCCAAACTTATTGTGTAAATCACAAATCAAATTTTCCAAATTCCACTTGGCTTTCCACTGCTCCTACTGACTGGGGATAAATTGGGTGGACAACATAATATTGAATCTTTAGGGCTTCACAGATGTCCCTTGTAGTCTAATAATCATGCACCAATTGCTTTTAATAGTATAGTTATCCAAAAATCTAAAAATAAAGGCCACAATATGAAAATATTCTTTAATGATAACTTTGAAAAGGGGCATAATAACTCTTTTTGAAAATGTTCTGTTCTACCAAGGATGAGGTCAATATAAACTTTGGTCCTACCAATTTTGTCCACAGTGTGAAAAAAAGTTGAGTCACATATTCAGTGTGTGAGTTGAAACCTTAGTGAGGTCTACCTAAATCTCTGTCTCCCATACCCACAGCCACAGGGGGTCACAGCACATGCTGACCTTCTTGTGGCTGCTTGGGTGCTGATCTGGCCAGGACATGTGCATAGTCTGAATATCGAGATTATTAATGAATAAAAAGAAATATAAGATTCTCTTTTCTCTCATTAAAATTAAGATTCACCCAGTGAGGAGGGCACCAAGGGTGGTGTGCATGCATTTGTTTGAAACTCTATACTCCAATATGATGTGAAATTACAGTGCAACAAATAAAAATGATACTAATAAAAGTAAAAGAAATCTGGGAACAAAGAAAAATAAAAGATTCAAATAGAATACTATTTGGCATGGGAAATGGAAGCTCTGAATTTCAAGCATACCCCAAAACACATAAACTGTAGTGCACGTTATAGTGCTCATATTTTAGGTGTGACTTAGTACAAATGCATGGCTGGAGCATGCCTTTGTTTTTATAAACATAATGCTCTCCACCTTCAATTGGTGATTGACTCCACTGCCTCCTCTGTATTAGATGCCTGGTCATTTACCATGGTATCTCACAGATATGTTATAATACTCTAAATTCCATTAGCTTCCCATGGAACTCCATAGTTCTGGAACATAAATACTGTCTTGAAGTTCTGTTCCTTCTGCACCTGAAACTTAGTAGTTGCTTTATTTAAATGATTGTAGGAATTACTGCATTGATCATTTACTGAGAAAATTGCAGTTAGATGATAAACAAGCACCAGCCCTGGGGTCATTACAAAGTTCATCCTGTGCCTACAGGATAGAATCAGGCTCATTCTATGTTGTAGCTGTTTATTTCTTCTAATGTAAAACCTTCTCAATTATTAGTTAACTCAGAAAAGGCAGCTTTAGGAAATCAATAAGGAACTCCATGACCACACCCATGCAATCAATGTTTTAGGAATAAAGGCAAACAGGGAAATGATTACACTAATAATGAGCTTGGGGGACACTGCAGTTCAGTGCTCCAGAGCTGCTGTTTTGGGGAGAAACCCAAGAGGATAGATGAAAATATGATACAAGATGGTGAAAGATCAGCTGAGGTTTCATCATGCCCTCTGGGGAATGCAAGTATTAATCCATTGTTTTTATTATTTTTTTCTATTCTTCTCTTTTGAAAACAGTTCTGAACTCTCCCAAGAGCATAATAATGACACAGTGAGGTATTTGCAAAATGAGGCTGTCCTAATATTTGATAGTGCAAAGGGTTCATTATTGAGCTACTAAAATCAGCTCTTCTTTTCTTTATTTTCCAGAGCTTTGACTAGTGTTTTATGTCATCCTACCTCCCCCATCTTATTCCATTCATCTCTTCTCTTGCTCTATTTTCAATTGCATGAAGAAAATATTTTTAAGGAAGGATTACAGGCAGATGCTAGAATTTCACATTCTCTTTTATTAGGCCTGTTTTGGCACATAAGAGAAGTCATGAAATTAAAGAGGAGGGGAGGCAGTTTGGTTTAGACATACAGAGATTGAAGGAATAGACTTATATCCAAAGGTAAATCTCTAGTGTTGCAAAGTGACCCACAGAGAAACAACAGACTCCATTCTGCCAAAGAGGTCACTTTATTTACTGGCCACTGGCTGGCTGGGCTAGCAGCCTAAAGGCTGTGGTGTGCAATTTTGGTGTAGGCCAGTTTTATACCCTTTGGTTACAGAGTTGGGGTGGGGGTATGGAAAAGTCAGGTTTCTATGGTTATAAAATCATTACATTGTTTTGCAAACCAGGTGTTTAGGACAGGCAACTTATCTTATTTAGAAAGCTATCTTGTGGTGAAGATAGCTTTCAAAGCAGTTTATAGAAGCTGATAATAGCAGTTAACATTCCTTTTTATATCCTGGTTTAGTTACTGTTTGCCCCTTTGACCTTTAGTCAAAGGGGGCCAGGAGAGCTTGCCTAAGACTTTTGCCAAAAAATGGATATATACTGTTTCAGTAACAAAGTGAAATTATTATAATCTCAAAGCAAGAAAATAAGAAATAGTTTTTTTAAATCCTACAGTGATAGCCAATATATAAGTAACTATACAAGAGTGTGTGCTTTGGCATATCAATTATTTTTTACGTTTATTTATGTAATCTGCACCTCAAAAACAGTTAAGTTACTGAAATTACATAAAAACAATGTCACATAGAGTTTAACATCATGTGCTTTAGATCCAAGTGTCACCTCAGATTTGTGCATAACACAAGTTGTCTGAGATTAAACTTGGACCATTTTTCTCAGTTATGATATGAATTTATATAACATCTCTAGTCTCTTCACATTCTTGTAAAGACTGGATTGAGATAATCCTTATAGAGTGTGTAATATATTGCAAACTTAATAATGTTTGCTATTTTGATGCTGAATAATTTAATTAAGTGTGATTTTACTGTTTTGCACATTTTATCATGGTTAAATCTCTTGCAAAAATAATAAACATGTAAGTATAAAATATATCAAAATTTTTAATTGACAACAGGAAAGATTACCTATTCAATAATGATGATAATTACTGAGATAACTTCTTATCATAAAGAAGGCTACTTTTTTGTATTATTAAAAATACTAAGCCGGGCGTGGTGGCGCAGCATTCGGGAGGCTGAGACCGGAGGATCCGGGTTCGTGGCCAGCCTCAGCTACCTAGTAAGGCACTCCGCAACTTAGTGAGACTCGGTTTCAAAATAAAGAATAAAAAATAGGGCTGGGGGTGTAGCTCGGAGGTAGAATGCCCCTGAGTTCAATCCCCAGAACCACAAAAAAAAAAAAAATACTATATAATACAAGTAACAAAAGCAAAAAATAGCAAGGAGATGGGTATGTCAAGTGGAAAAACACAGCAAAGGAAACACTCAACAAAAATGAAAAGGCAATCTATGAAATGGGAGAGAAAACTCTGAAAATGATGAAGCTGGCAAGGCATTAATATAGAAAATATACAAGGAACCACATAACACGATAACAAACTAGAAAAAAAAAGATAATCTGTAAAAATGAGCAAAATACTTGAATATATATTTTTCCAGAGAAATTATATAAATTCCCAAGAGGTATATGAAAAGACTCTCAACACTACTTATCAGGGAAAGCAAGTCAAAGCTACACTGAAATGTCACCTCCTACCTATAAGGGTGGGTATTACTGTCTTGGGAAAACATAATAATTCTGTAGGGTTCTTGGCTTATGTGGCATAAAAGAATTTTAGCATGGACCAGTCAGGAAAAAGACAGGATTTATTTAGGACAGTGAGGAATTTGAGAGAGAAGGTAGGCCATCTCAAGAGGGGGAAGAGAATCTGAGCAAGAGTCTTGGCTTTTTCAGTTCTTTTATAGGACCTCTAAGAGGGGGTGGGTGAGGTCACATAGTGGAGGTCTGGACTTTCCCTTAATCCTAAGGTTCCAAGCATCCGGCATCCACTATGGTGGCTGGATTGTGTCTGACCTCTGTCCTTCTTATGGATCCTTTGTTTACTAAGCATTTCAGGAATCTCAGGTAGGGAGAGGGGCCCTTGTAATTAAGGATGTGAGCTCTTTGAGGCTTCTGCCTAAAACAGAACACACCCTTTAAGGTGGAGTTAGAGATTATGAACTTCCCAGATTTTAAAACTATATTTTCCTTTCCTTCCCAATTTGTTTCCTTTCCACCTAATGTTTTATTTCTTCTATCCTATCTCATTACCAAAAAGTCTAATGTCTAGTTGACTACATGTAGACATCCACAAGTTTGGGCTGTGTGAGAGCTACACAACAAGGCATTAAGTGGTGTTTCGTCTGTCCTGGCCTTATTTTTCTCGTGTGTAAAAGAAATATGTTGAAATGCTATGATAATAAGGATATAATCATTTTTTAAAATTTTCTACTTTCTTACATTGGCCCCTCCTATAATGTGGAGCATCCCTTCCCAGAGTGGACAACAGTCTGCCAAATTTCCAAGACTCTAAGGTGGTGTCAGGAGGAGGTATCTACATGACCACTATCTGGAGCAAAAGGCTCCTTCTCTGTGCAAAACATGAGCACCTCCTTAGGTAAAGTAGGGAACTCATGGTCAATAATTTATGGAGGGTAGCGGTGAGGAAGGATAGAAGAAATAGAATATCAGGTAGGAAGAAGACAAATTAGGAAGGAAAGGGAAAACATAGTTTCAAAAATCTAGAAACTTCATAATCCTTAGCTTCACCTTACAGAGGCTGCCCTTTCTTAGGCCACACTTTTAATTATAATATATAATTTAATTAATTATAATTGCTGACCTGGCCTGTTCTTTTCTTAGGCAAAGGGCTTCTATAGGCCTGGCCTGTACACTATTAATCATAATAGTCCAACTGGCCTGTCCTTTACTTGGGTGCCCTGCCTGCACTTTTTAATCATAATGGCCTCGCTTCACACCTTGAAATTCCTGAGGAAGTCTCACATTTGTCAAGCCCCCACCCATCACCCCATCTTCATGCCTCAACTTCCTGGGAGAAAAAAAAATCTCCTGAGGAAGTTTCACCTCTTGTCAAACTCTCAAACTCAGTACCCACCAATGAAACAGCGAGAATCTGAAAATTCAAAATAAGAGAACAGCCATCCTATTACCCCATTCCATGTGCCCCTAGCCACCCCTCTCTCAGGGTCCCTATAGGAAAAGGATTACAAAGATCCCCAGGACCACTCATGCTCCCAGGGTGTCCCATATTCTCCCTTGAATGTGTATTCCCACTTTTCCTAAATAAAACCTCTGTCTTTGTCTCTGACTGGTGTGTGCTAAAATTCTGGACCCTGAGGTCCTGAAGTGAGCTTCTGTTATGCACGAATCCGCAGTGTCCCACCAAAGAACATACACATCACACAGAGCACTGTAATAAACAAGAAGATTTTACTACTAACCCGGGTTAGGGTTGAGTCTAACCCAGATTAGGGTTCCGTCTAAGTATAGAGGTGTGAGGGCCGAGGAACCCGGAACCTGGGTTCCTTCACCCTTATGTAGAGGTGTACAGAGGTGGGGAAACTTTTTGTGCACTCGGGAAAGGTAACACAGAGAAGGCATGGGGATTGGTTGAGCCCTGTTACCGGAAGGGAGGGGGCTGTTCCAGAAGGGAGGGGGCTTGTCCTGTTTCCAGAAGAGAGGGGACTGTCAATGCCCTACACTTCCCATCCCCTAAACCTGGGAACTCCTCAGGACTCTTCATGGAATTATCATATCTTCCCATGACAGAGATATCTTCTGTTAACTATTCTGAACCTACTCGCCAACCTAAAAAATCCTCACATCTCCTACAAAGTGGTAATTGTTCTCTGTTGGTCAAGGTAACCCTCTTTACAGAAATAAAAGGCTGCTAGAAGATAACTGAGACTATTTTTATGTGGGAACAATCAACATGGTCAACATATGTGGTAAGGAGGATTCACCACTAAGGGACCTCACAGTACACACATTGTATACACACAGCCACTGAGAGAGATACAAAGTTATTTGCAAAACTGCAGCCACAGTAAATAACCTCTGATATTTGTTTCTACTTTTGAACAGTATCCCAGTGATACAGTAAAGACTCCAAGTGTACACAGGAGAAATAAACCCCAAAATGAGCATATTATTAAAACAGATATAATTCACCCCTTAAATTTTCACAATTCAAAATTCATCTTTACAAGGAAGAAAAAAAAAAGTAGTACAAAGAAATGAGTCAAGATATCAGAATGGGAACCAGGCATAGTGGAGCACACCTATAATCCTAGAAGTTGGGAAACTGAGATAGGATCACAGGTTCATGGCCAGCCTCAGCAACTTAGCGAGGCCTTCTGCAACTTAGTGAGACTCTGTTTCAAAAGTAAAATAGGGCTAGGGGTATAGCTCAGAGGTATAATGTTCCTGGGTTTAATCCCCAGACCATAAAAATAATAAATAAATAAATAAATAAATAAATAAATAAATAAATAAATAAATCCAGCATAAAACTAATTCTGATCTTAAGTAAGTAGTTTGGAACCTTGTTTAACACCAAGAACTATACACACAATAAGTTTTTTTCGATAACTAAATAATATTCTCTTTTTTGTACTAGAGATTATATCCAGGAGCATTCTACCTCCAAGCTACACCTCAGCCCATTTTATTTTTTATTCCGAAACAGGGTCTTGCTAAGGTGCTAAAGGTCTCTAAAATTGCTGAGACTGCTCTAACCTATGATCCTCCTCTCTCAACCACTCAAGTATTGGAATTACAGGTGTGCACCTGTAATGATATTCTTACTTTTGAAAGTACAAAATACTTGCTAGTGTTTACTTTCTCTGAAAATGGAGTACTTTGTCTTTCAGCTTCCACAGCGCTTTCTTCACTTCCTTGTTCCTCAGGGTGTACACAACAGGGTTCAGCAGGGGAGTCAGCACAGTGTAGAAAACAGCCACAACCCCATCCACGGCATCCCTGGATCCTGGCCGCAGGTAGATGAAAACACAGGGCAGAAAGAAGCAGAGGACCACAATGCAGTGGGAGGCGCAGGTCTGAAAGGCTCTGTGTCTTCCCTCAGAAGTGCGGATTCTCAGGATGGAGCCCACGATGGACACGTAGGACAGCACTATCAGGAGAAAGCAGCCCGAGGCCACCACCCCGATGTTGACAAAGATGACCATCTCGTTGGCCGAGGTGTCTGCACAGGCCAGCTTGAGGATGGGCGGGGCGTCGCAGAAGTAATGCTGGATCTGGTTGGGTCCACAGTAGGGCAGGCGGAATGTCAGGATGGCCTGGACAGCGGAGTGCAGGGAGCCGCTGAGCCAGGTGCCAGTGGCCAGCAGGGCACACGTCCTCCCAGGCATCATGCTGGAGTACCTGAGCGGGTGGCTGATGGCCAGGTAGCGGTCATAGGACATGACCGTGTACAGGAAGCACTCGGTGCTCCCCAGGAAGTGGAAGAAATAGAACTGGGCCACACAGCTGTGGAAGGA
>PVLC010047180.1:0-11179 GCA_004027655.1 Graphiurus murinus
TATAAAAGTTGGAATACTATAGAAAACATAGAGAATTATCACTGATAAAAACTAAAGGGTAATATTTGGTTGAGTTTTAAGTTGCCTAGCCACAATGCAGAAACTTCATCTTCCATTTACAATGATGCAATAATTTTGGAACCACCATAAAAATTCATAGAAGCTATGGTGGCTGCATGAAGAAGGATGCTCCTAAGGTCTTCCCTTCATTCCTCCTTTCAGCTCTCATCAACTCGATGTTACAGATGAAAATGAAGGCTCTATAGTACAGAGATAAAGTTCTCTGTTCAGAGTTAAAGTCTATTTTGAGCTCATGTCAGTTTAACTCCAAATTCAAACTCTTTAAGGAGCTAGAGATGAAGATTATCTATATATAGCATACATGTAATCATCTGAATATTTTCAATCACGCCAAAGTTACAACTATAGAATAAAGATAGGTTAAAGCTAGGAAACTGGATGAGTTCTTAATGAAAATGTCTAAAGTGGAAGATAGTATAATCATTAGACCAAGAGCTTCTGAAAGTATTAAAACAGAAAAAAAAATGAACATGATGTTCATTTATTGCTGAAGATACAGTGTGTGCGACAGAAGGCATTTTATATTGCTGTACCATAGCTCTAAAGCAATTCTGCATCACAAACTAAAAGAACAATAGTGCTTTGTAGAAACAATCTCAGACAAAAAACAAGAGAGTAGTTACAGTCCCAACCTATGGAATATAACTATGTTGAAACTTAATCTCATTAAATATAATGAAGACATAAGAAGAGTGTTTGTTTTTTATTTGGAAGACTATTTTAAGAAGAGGTACACATGGTTTGGTGCACACTGGTTCTGTCCCTCAGCTCCAACATACTACTGAATACTCCACCTTACCAAAAAGTGCTTGTCAGTGAGAACAGAAACAGCCTGACTTGAAGGTAGATTCTCCACGAGGTCAGCCAGTATGGCATCTGTTGTAATGAAGTTATATTTCAATAAATAGATTACTTGTTCTTCCTTATTCTGTCTCTGAAATTTTTCCTTATCACTACTATAAAGGTAGAAAGTACTTGACTAAGCGAGTTAACATATATGTCCATAAAAATGGTACAATAAAGTGGACTAGAAAAAAAAGAGGTCTACAATGATATCACTGGAAAAAACAGACCAGTTAGAATACTGTAGTGATCAATTTTTTACCTTTTTCTCTGTTCCCATAATGTGGCTCTACTGTTTTACAAAACTGCATATTTCTTATATGTATTTAGATGCATATAATGATCTTTTTATGAGCCCACATATGAAAAGCTAGATAGAAACTGGCAAGCAAAAGAGATCTCAGACAGAGATCTCTATCTCCAATAGAGTTATGGAGGGAGTTTAGAAGAGAGGAAAGGGGGAATAGAGACATAAAGAAGGTAACAGTTCAAACAATGCTATGTACCTATCTGAAATTACCTATGCAAATCTCAGTGGAATATATAGGGAAGGGGAGGGAGGGAGTGAGACCCAGAGTAAAATGCACCAAGTGTTACGTGCACATATATTCCTAACACTCCATATCTCAGTATGATGTATAATTACAATTCACCAATAAAAAAGTATAAAATATTTCCCTAGCATTCATATTTAAGGAATACATTTTAGTTTTTGAAAAATCAAAGAAAGAAATTAAAACAAAATGAAAGTAAAAAGATATATTTTTCTTGCCAATGAGGACATGAATTTATTTTATTTTTTTTTAACCTAAAAATTTTTCTTCTGATTTCAACTGATAATCTCTGAATGGGTTTCTAAAATAAGTATATGTCAATTTTTTTTCCACTTTGTGTGGCCCTAACTGAGCATTCCTGTTACCAGTAAAAACAGGATATCATCTCTCCATAGTCTAGCATCCTAAATGACTTATTTTAAAATTAAATCCAAAAGAGCGAGCTCTTCTACTTTTGCCAAGAAAGAAAATCAACTCACCAAGGCCAAAAAATATTAGAAAACAACAACAAAAACATTTCAACCACTAATAGTCAGATAAAACTTAGAAACTGGAGCATAGGCTAAAAATTAGGAAAAAGAGTATATTTAAATTATAAACATAGCTACAAGATGAAGAAATATTCATGTCTAATGAATCATTCCTGCTGTATTTCTCAGTTACAGATCTTTTAGTAATTGGCTGTCAGGCATCAATCTAAGTATTTTAAATTAGTAAGTTATTTCTATTTGATGGGGATTATTATTTTAAGTCAGATATGATTTCTAATACACTAATGAGCTAATTTTTAGATTAATAATATCAGACAACAAATGTACTTCTACAAAGTACTTTGCACTCAAACACTGTAATGGTTCATTTTTTATTTATTTTTGTGGTGTTCAGGACTGAACCCAATGCATTATGCATAATAGTTCATTTTAATCAACACTTCAAATGCAAGGGATATTATATATTTTGAAATGCTTAAGGTATGTAACATTTTGTGTTGAAAACATTATACATTTCTCTATTAAGTAGATGTACTTAATTTGGAATTAATAATTCCCTTTGATCTCATAAACCTCACTATGAATAACCTCACTATGATCAAGTGCAGACAGTTACCCACATTGAGTTGGGACTATAGTGATGTGCCTGATTTGGTTTACGGAGATTATAAAACATTTAGGAGACAAAGATGCCTATCTTTGATTGAAATATTATTTCACATGGATGGTCATACTATCTAGTCTAGAAAAATTTGTTACTTTATATTTAACAGTTCAGTTTTACATAGAAAAGTAAGACCCTACTATTTATAACAGCATTATACCTTGAAAACACAATTCCCTAACTTTTGTCCTATTCATTTTTACTACCATACTTAATATAATCAATATTTTTTCCAGCTCCACTCTTCAGCATAATTTCCACTTTGACACTCAGTTAAAATTCCTTTCCCCATTCAGACTCCCTACAAACCATTGGGCAAAAATATAACAGGTAAAGAAGACTGTGAATTATCATATCTAATCCTACTTATGTACTTAAAAGCACCTTGTATTAGGTCTACTATACACATATACACACTCACACACACAAACCATCCACTGATGGAAGAGGAAGAAGATATTTAGTAAGCATATCCTAAGCACTGAGCACTACACTTAGCATCGTACACACATGATATTCTTGAATCTTCAGAGCAGCCCTGTGAGTTTATGAATCACAGTAGTCCGTCCTTACCCAAGGGAGATGAGTTCCAAGACCAAGATAGATGCCTGAAACTATGGATAGTACCAAACCCTTTATATATTTTCCCTAAATGATAAAGTTTAATTTATAAATTAGGCACAGTAAAAAATTAACAATAACTAATAATGAATAGAACAATTATAACAATATACTATAATAAAAGTTATATCAATGTGATATTTCTCTCTAAAAATATCTTATAATATGAAATTCACTCTTCTTGTAATGATGCGAAATAATAAAATGCCAACATGATGAGATAAAGTGAGGTAATATTTCATTAGATTACTGACCTGATGAAATGTCAGGAGTTCAATCTGCTTCAAGAGATCTGGTTAAAAGTTATGATCAGACAATGTCCATTTGTAATCAGAAGGTTATTTTCTCTTTCTTTTTAACTCATGAAAGTGTTGTCACAGAGGTGACAATCCTGTGGTGATCATATGGGTGACTTTAATACTATATTCCAAATATATTAGCATTCCATTGTTGTGACAAAATACCTGAGACAGTCAACTTAAAAGAGCAAAGTTTTACTTTGGCTTATGGTTTCAGAGGCTTCAGCCCATGGCCACTTGATTTTGTTGCTTTGGGCATGTTGTAGCACTGTGCATTATGGCCAGAAGAGGTAGCAGAGAAAGCCAGTTTACATCATGGCAACCATGAAGAAAAAGGAAAAAAGATGAAGGGCTAAGGGTATCAATATCCTTTTTCAAGGACATACACCCAGTAACCCAACTTTCTCCCACTGGAACTTACCTCTTAAAGGTTTTGCTACTTCAACACTTGGGTGTCTGGGAGAACATTCAAATGCTAAACTATAGCTCTTAAAGATTGTATTTCTTAATTGTGTTCTTCAATATCTGTGCAATTTAAAACAATTTGGCAATTTTCTGCAATGTCCTTTTTGCTGGTTTTACTTCAGTTTCTTCTTTTGTAAATGACTCAGCAAGTTTTTCCAATGACTAATTTGCTAATACTTCTCAATGCCCTTCTGTGGTCTTGCATATCTTCATAAAGAATGTCAACAAGTCCTTCTCTACCAAGTTGCCTTGCCGTGTGAATGGTTTTTCTAACTTCTCCATCAATCTCCAGGAAGTCTTTAAAATTATTCACGATTTCACTCCATAATTCTTCCAGTATGCATTTATAGTTTGTGACTTTAATTCATCCACTGCTGCTCTGATGAATGTTATTGCTTCAGCAAGAGTGAATGACTTCTAAAACTACACAATGTCTGAGTTAAAGTCCACATAAATTGCCGATCAAATGTGATCAAATACCAGGCAGATGTATTTGAACTTTACTAAATGAATACTATCCTAATAAAAAAAAAATGTTGCTTGTGCGTAGTGGTGAAATCAAACCTCGTTATTTTCATTTTTGTGGCAAACAGATTAAGGATGGCCCAGGTTAGTGGCTATGATAAAAGGATTTTAAATTTCAACCCTCCTTCAAATATTTTTTCACTTCTGGGATGATCTCTTGGTGGGAGCATTCCATAAACATAATGGATGCCACCCATGCTTTCTGATGATGTTACCAGAACATGGACAGATCAATTTAGGTTTTGCTTTTGAGAGTGCATGGTTGTTTAGTCTGTACAGTATGCCTGGCTTTATCACATGCCCTACATGATTGCCACCTAACACCAGAATTAACCTGACCTTCCATGGCTCATGCCCTGGTGCTTCCTTCACATTTCGATGAATATAGGTTCGATTGGGCATCTTCTTCCAGAATAGCCTAATTGCATCACACTTGAAGACTTGATTTAGATAGCACCCTCTCTCCTTAAACAAGTTCTTCAGGTCTGCCCCTGAAATATGGCAGCATTTTCTTTACTAGCAGAGGCAGCCTTTCTTATACTTTGTATATTTTCCAGTCCAAATCTATTCCTGTCTGCAGAACTGACCCTCTCTTTCACTGAGTTGGCTCAGTGTCACTGATGTCAGAGGGTTCCTTGATAGAAAAAAAGGAGTCAATGTTTTTTGGTGCAACATGTTGTCATCAGTCAGAATATTTTCACCCACAAATTTAATGTCTTTTCCATTTCTTTCCCATCTTAACTAAGCACTTACCAGGTAAATTATGGCTATACATTTTTGCAATCTGAGGTGTGACAGCTAAACTAGCATGAACTTTTTTTTCCTTCACAATTACATGAATAGAAAATTCATTCTTACTGTAGATCTTAGCAACCATAGCATACACTTTTTTTTCCCTTTCCTTATTAATTTGAGAAACTTAACTTTTTATTTAAAGGAAACGCTTTGAGGCTTCTTTTCTTTTTTGGAAAATTTGAATTGCTGACACCATTGCTCTCATGCTTTGGGCAATATTATTAAGTAAAAAAAATGGATCCTTAAACACAAGCACAGAAACAATGTGACAGTGAGTCCAATCACAGAGGGCTACTAAATGGGAAATGGGCCAGTAGTATACATGGTGAGGATACACGCTGGACAAAAGGATAATTCATGTTCTGAGCAGGACAAAATGGGACCCTGTGAGATTTCATCACACTTCTTAGAATGGCTTACAATTTAACATGAATGAATTGTTCAATTCTGGAAATTTCCATTTCATATTTTCTAACAGCTGTTAATATAAGTAACTGGAACTTCAGAACACAAAACTATGGATAAGGGGGAATTACTGTAACTTAAGGTTCACAAAGTAATCTAACCAAGGCCACTTAGAGAGTAAATAAATAAGAGCTAAAAACTCTGAACTCTTAAAGTCCAAGGACCATGTCTCTCCCCTTATTTTTCAATGCCTAGTACAGGGCCAAACATGAGTCAATGTTTGGGAATAATGTAACAATTGAACATCAATCAATACAAGTGAAATCTCTGCTCTCATCAAATAAAATTATAAAACACACTCAGGACTTTATGCAGCAGTAAAATGTACTGCTTCAGGAAAAGACTAGGGCACAGAAAACATATATGCTATGCAGTTCCTAATAAATAATATAATTTAAACCAACAAAACACCACTGTGTGTTTTGTAGGATGATGGCACATAAAACAGGCTTAACAAAAGAAACAAAATTTTGTCCATATTGTAGTAAATAAAATATAAGAATTTTTATAGATATTTCCTTTTCACAGTTTTTTATTTGTTTAATTCTCAAGGCTTTCCAAGAGCTTTGCACAGTGATATAGTCTTGTCTACCAATATTACATTTCATAAAACTCTAAAGAATTTTTTTCTGGGACATCAGCAAAAGAGAGATTAAACTATGCACCATACTTTTGTTTTATTGTTTTTGCATCCATTAGGCAGAAAGCACACACCTTCAGGTTCCTTGGGGAAAAGTGCTTACTACTTAGCAGAATCTGCATGTTCAGTTTTGTTGGCATCTTTCAATATTGTGGCAGTTATGTAGACTGTTGGCTGTTTGCTTTTTAGATTTATATATTTCTTTGAGTTTTTCAAGCATTATAAACTCTTTCTAACTTTAAAAACCTCCTTTTAGATAACTGGCAATCTTGGAGTAAGTTAAAATTTTTTAATTCAAGAGCAGAGCTGATAAAACACTGCTACTATACTTCTATATAAATTTCAGATACAGAAAATCAATTGTGAGAATCAACACTCTCTGCTCTGTGCAATGGAATAATGTCATTTTCCATTGTTCCCTGTGTTAGTTAGCTTTTCTTTGTCATGACCAACATACAACTTATAAGAGGAAAAGTTGATTTTGCTTTGTGATTTCAGAGGTTCAGTCCATGGTCAACAAGCTTCAAGGCAGAAACATGATAGCATAGGGAGTGGGGGAGGAAATCTGCTCAGCTTATGGCAGCCAGGAAGCAGAGCTAGGGAGAGGGAGAGGGAGAGGGAGAGGGAGAGGGAGAGGGAGAGGAAGAGGGAGAAAGAAGAAAAGAAAGAAAGAAAGAAAGAAAGAAAGAAAGAAAGAAAGAAAGAAAGAAAGAAAGAAAGAAAGAAAAGAATGAGAAGAAGAAGAAGAAGAACAACAACAACAACAACAACGACAAAAAGAAGAGGAGGAGGAGGAGGAAGAGGAGGAAGAGAAGGGAGAGAGGACCATGCATGCTTTGTTGCCAGTCTATTTTTAAATAAGGCCACATTCTGAGGTACTGGAGATTAGAACATCTCTATACATTTTATAATTCATAATAGTCCCTAATCAGAGCTTGGTACTTAAAATTTTTCTAAAAAATGTACAAAATGCAATCTCCCTATAAAACATGGCAGATATATCATATGTATGTGCATTTGTGTGTACATATGTTTAATCAGTGTTAAACATAAGAGAGCAAAAAAATAAGTCTGTATCATGATAATTTAAATATTTTACATGTTTTAAAGTATTAGAAATAGAAAGAATTAACATTAAGAAGTATCATGACCATGCAGATGATTATCACAAGGTCAGACTCACAGGATATGATTCAGGCATGGCCAGATCAACCATTTTCAGCATCTTTTGGGACTTGAGCAAGACAAACACTGTCATTCTACTTTATGTCATCACTACATAGTGGTCATGTAGTGCTTTTATGTGATGGGTACATATTGTTATATAACACAAAGCTAATATACCATTATGATGTATTGCAAAAATAGGGCTGTATACCCAGATCATAGACAGTGCATACAAATATATAAAGAAAACATGCTAAGATTTCAGATACTTGGAGGGATACCACTTTGTACTGGCTTACCATTTGCTTTCATAAGTGTGTCTTTCATGATAGAATTAAGAGAACTGAGAAGCCGGGCATGGTGGTGCACGCTTGTAATCCCAGCATTCGGGAGGCTGAGACCGGGGGATCTGGGTTCGCAGCCAGCCTCAGCTATCTAGTGAGGCACTGTGCAACTTAGTGAGACTCAGTTTCAAAATAAAGAATAAAAAATAGGGCTGGAGGTATAGCTCAGAGGTAGAATGCCCCTGAGTTCAATTCCCAGTACCGCAAAAAAAAAAAAAAAAAAAAAAAAAAAAAAGAGAGAGAACTGAGAAACTTAACCCATCACCTATTTATTCTCTATTTGATGCAGCATACAGACTTTGCTATAGCAGACTCCTTTAAGTTTACTACAGAAAAGTTTAATTTAATTGTGACTGAGCATTCACTTTCACTGGTCCTCAATCATAGTCTTTAGATTGACAAACTCAAGATAGAACTTATCATTTCTGTTTTCCAGATAAAGACACCACATCCTGATAAAATCTAGTTCAAACGACATTAACTTAGCAGAGATATGGCTTCTGACTCCAAATACTTTCTAGATTTACAATTAGAGTTTCAAACATTCAAGATACTATGAAAGCCAAAAACTACATAAGGCACTGAGAATTCAGTGTTGAATAAAGTGTGGTCTTTGAGTCCTTGATCACAGGGAGGTCATTGTTTAATGGGGAAAAGACCATTAGCTGAATAACCACAATGAAGTTGTAAGTGGAATGATAGGGGTAACCTAGTTAAATACATGTGAAGCTTTTATGCGCTTGGATGAGTTAGCAAAGGCTCTGTAACAAAATTGGTCCCTTACATAGGAAAAAAATCTGTGATTATATATCTAGTATAGTCTAGGGGCACCTTAAGAGAAACAAAATTCATCTCATCTTGGTTCTTCAAGAATATAATATCTAGCTAATTCATGACTATGGGAAGATTTATGCTCTGGATTCAAGTAACATACATAGAACAAAAAGCTGCCAAATGGTATTATATTTTAGGTAACTTTTACTTACCCCCATGAAGAGGCTGGTTGGAACTAGAGCTTTCCCAAGAATGTGAAAGCAAATATATTCTAATACATTGGTCATTCCAGAGACAAAGAAAAGAAGTTGAATGATTTGGGAGTCAGGAGAATCCCGAGTCTGCCACAAACTTGCTCAGTGTTCAGGACCATTATCCTCACTCTTAAAATACTCTTATCATCTGTACAATCAGAATGAGTTCTATCAATATTTCTTAATGAGGAGCTACTGGCCTTCTGTAAGGGATAATTTTTCATATTATAGGCAATTCCAAACAGTAGAAGACATATCACTGCCACCCCTCAAAATGCTAGAGGTGTTCCATCCCTGGTGGAAGGAATAGGCTAGAGAAATGCTTAATTTCCCTCTGGGTCTCAATCTGCCATCTATAACTATGTTGTATCCATTAGACTCATGTCCTCCAATTATTAGTAAATATGATACTATTTGATATAATGTACTCATTTGGAAAAAAGTGACCAGAAATTTGAGATTAATTTTTTTGAAATAAAATCAGAAGTGCTTTTGGCAGGAATGGATGTTGGATCTTGTCAAATGCTTTTTCGGCATCAATTGAGATGATCATGTGATTTTTGTCTTTGATTCTGTTTATGTGGTATATTACATGGATTGTTTTTCATATGTTGAACCAGCCTTGCATCCCTGGGATGAACCCGACTTGGTCATGGTGTATAATTTTCTTGATGTGGTTTTGAATGCGCATTGCTAGTATCTTGTTTAGCAGTTTTGCATCTAAGTTAATCAATGATATAGGCCTATAGTTTTCTTTTCTTGAGTTGTCTTTATTTGGCTTTGGTATTAATCCATTCCTGCTAAAAGCACTTCAGAGAATCAGAAGAAGGAAAGTACCTCAACATCATAAAGGCAATATACAACAGGCCCACAGCCAACATCATATTAAATGGAGAGAAACTGCAAGAGTTCCCACTAAAAACAGGAACAAGACAAGGATGTCCATTATCACTTCTTCTGTTCAATATAGTACTTGAGACTCTAGCCAAAGAGCAAGAAATCAAAGGGGTAAAAATAGGAAAAGAAGAACTAAAACTATCCCTTTTTGCAGATGACACGATACTATACTTAGAAGACCAACAAACTCAACCAAAAACTTATAGAACTGATCAAAAAATTCAGCAAAGTGTCAGGATACAAAATCAATCTTAAAAAATCAGAAGCTTTTTATGTATGCCAACCATAAATCCACTGAAAAAGAAATCCAGAAAACAATTCCAGTCACAATAGCACCCCGAAAAATAAAATATTTATGGATAGACCTAACCAAGGAGGTAAAAGACCTCTATAAGGAAAACTACAAAAAGCTGAAAAAAGAAATCAATGAAGAACTTAGAATATGGAAAGATCTACCATGCCCTTGGATAGACAGAATAAATATCATCAAAATGGCCATCCTCCCAAAAGTGATCTACAGAGTCAATGCAATACCCATGAAATTACCAAGGTCACTCCTCACAGACATAGAAAAATCAGTCCTTCAATTCATCTGGAACAACAAAAAGCCCAGGATAGCCAAAGTAGTTGTTAGCAAAAGAACTATACAGGAGGTATCACCATACCTGACTTCAAACTCTACTACAAAGCCACAGTAATAAAAACAGCATGGTATTGGCACAAAATCAGACACATAGACTAATGCAGCAGAATAAAAGATTCAGAAACAGACCACGTGCTTACAGTCAACTGATTTTTGACAAAGCAGCCAAAAATATACACTGGAAAAAAGAGCCTCTTTAACAAATGGTGTTGGCAAAACTGGTTAACTGTATGCAGGAAAATGGAAATAAACCCTACTTTCTCACCATGCACAAGAGTCAACTCAAGGTGGATCAGAGATCTGGAAGTTAGGCTAGAGACTTTGCAGCTACTTGAAGAGGGCATAGTACCAACACTTCAACACATAGGCACAGGTAAAAACTTTTTCAACAAGACCCCAAAAGCACAAACAACTCAAAGGAAGATCAATACATGGGATTGCATTAAAATGAAGAGCTGCTATGCAGCAAAGGAAACTATCATGAACCTCAACAGAGAGTCCACTGAGTGGGACAAAATTTTTGCCAGCTACTCTTCTGATAGAGGTCTAATATCTAGAATATACAGAGAACCCAAGAAACTCACAGCTAAGAAAACAAATAACCCAATAAAAAATGGGCAAAGGATCTAAATAGATACTTCACACAGAAGAAATACA
>PVLC010047181.1:0-11162 GCA_004027655.1 Graphiurus murinus
TCATTCACTGGTCACTCTCATAGACAACCTCTCCCAGTATCTACAAATGCAGATTCTCTGCCCTTTTTAAATAGCTCCTTTCACCTGGTAGCATTTGAAATGCTTTCAAAGGCAAAGCTAGCATTATATTGGGCCTATTTAAAAGGGAAACTTCCATGCAACTTATTTCAAGTCCAAGTCAGTGCTATTGACCTGGGATAAAAAAAAAAAAAAAAAAAAAAAAAAAAAAAAACAAGAAATAAGTCTACCGTGCTACAGATTCCCTATATTTTTCTGTGTTCTTTTATACTGTCAATGGAAACTAAAAAGTTAGGGCTTTGAATAATTCTAGTTATTGTTCTCAATCACCACTTCTTGAAGTTCACAGTGCTTATTTTTTTCCTTAAGGTATTAAAGTTAAATACAACTCCCACTTTATAAAAGGGTTTCTTATTTATTTATTTATTTTATTTTTTGTGGTACTAGGGATGGAACCCAGGGGCATTCTACCTCCGAGCTATACCCCCAGCCCTATTTCTTATTCTTTATTTTGAAACACGGTCTCACTAAGTTGCGAAGTGCCTCACTAGGTAGCTGAGGCTGGCCGCGAACCCGGATCCTCCGGTCTCAACCTCCCAAATGCTGGGATTACAAGCATGCACCACCACGCCCAGCTAAGGGTTTCTTATTGCTTGACTAAAACAATGAAGGTACATCCCCCTAGATGTCATGGAATATATTAAGTTAATGACTGCTGGACCTCAAAGAAGACTTTCACCTAAAAAATCCTATTTTCCTTCTACTTTTTATTCATTACTTTTCAAGATGTATCCCAGAACAGAAATTTGATCCAGAAACCTCAAGGCTGGATTACTATCAGATTCCCCAACTGTTGTCAATACAGTCTAGTTAAATTTTCTTTCAAAATTGCTTTCACATAATTCTCCTTCTCAAAAGTTCATAAATCTTTGCTATTTCCTATCATACTAAGATATTATACATTTAAATTCTTCTGCCTACTTTTAAGGCTATAATCTGTCTCCATTTTTCCATCCAACTTTCTTTTGTATTCTTTCTCAATAAGCAGGTCTCCTTCACTAGGATAATTGAAATTCCTTTGTTCTTTCTTAGGACAAAGTTGAAACAAACAAGGAAAAGAAAAACAGAGACTGAAATCCCTAACAGTGAAACTTTATTTATAATTGAAGTTAAGGAATATTTTTAATGCATGCAGAGAAAACAGTAACATTCCAAACTTACAGGTTACTATCTGGTAAGGAATACAAGAGGATGCTGGGAAAGGCTTTGGCATACACAACTACTGGAACCAGGTTATCAGAACACTTAAACACTATTAGAACCAGGTTATCAGAACACTTACACATATCACCTACTTTTATGTTACACCAACTTCATGGACAGCTCATCTTCTAACTCCTCACTGGCTATTTGAGTAAATAGCATTCAAGGTTAAACGTTAAGACTGGGGAGTAGAGAAGAAATACAGAAGTGGTAAGCATCACAAACATTTCAGGGCCTACATATATGAATACAACAATAAGATTAACTAAGAAACAGTGTTTCAGTTTTTTGTGTGAAACAATATTCGGCAATGTTTAGCGCATGAGAAGACACTGCTTTGGTCCATCCACTCTTTCCAGCTTTTCAAAGTGTTTCCTGGCATTGCGGATGTTGATCAGAGTAGCTGCGGAAGCTAAGGGTGGGGGTGGGAAGACACCCAACAGAATAAATATGGGCAGTCAAAGGAATGTTTGACGAGTAAAAACAAATAAACAAAAGAGAAACAAATCCTTCAATGTATGTCACAGAAAACATATAGAAATCGGAAATCCCAAGTTACCAAGGATTCATTTTTCTAAAGAATATGATTTGCTCATATTCTACTTACAAAATTTTCAAAATCTTTTGCTTATGTTATATGTAATTTTTTGGTACTGGGGATTGAACCCAGGGCCATTCTACCTGGGTTCAATTCTACACCCCAACCCTTTTTATGTTTTATTTTGAAACAGGATCTCGCTAAGTTCCCGAGGCTAGCCTCAAACGTGCGATCCTCCCATCTCAGCTTCCCAAGTGCTGGGATTACAGGTGTGTGCCACTGCACCCAGCTTCTTATATTTTAATATTAACCTAAGTAGGAAAAGCCAGTAGATAAGAGGATTTGGGTTCTCTTTTCTTTAAAATCCCTAGATTTAGTAACTTGTTTTCTGAAGTTTCCATGAAGAAAAATGTAATGCCCTAGAGGTTATTTTTCATCTTCAAAATACAATTCTATTAAATAAAAAAACTATTGACCACTAGTACTAAAATAAGTATTTTAAAAATTATGGTCAAATATACGTAACAGAAAATTTACTATGTTAACCACTTTTTGTGGCACTGGGGATTGAATTCAGAGGCATTCTACCTCTGACCTACGCCCCCAGCCCAATTTTATTTATTTTGAAACAGGGTCTCGCTAGATTGCTGAGAGTCTCACTACTTGCTGAGGCTGTCCTCTAACATGTGATCCTCCTGTCTCAATCCCCATGATCCTCCTGTCTCAATCCCATGGTGGGATTACCACCATGCCCTGCTGTTAATCATTTTTAAATTGTAGTAGAGTGGGCTTAAATACTTTCACATTGTTGTACAACCATCCCCACTATAAAATAGGTTTGTGTGTGTGTGTTACTGGGGATTGAACCTAAGGGCATTCTACCTCTCAGCTACATCCCCGGCCCTGTTTTATTTTTTATTTTGAACAGGGTCTCACTAAGTTGCTCCAACCTGCAATCCTTCTGTCTCAGTTTCCCAAGTTCTGGAATTACAGGTGTGTACCACCACACCAAGCTGAAATAGTTTTTAAGTATCTAATAAAGTACTACCTCTAGGGAAACTGGTTTAATATATGGCTTTGAAACTATGTCAGCTAAGTTTAAACTTACGAATGGATGGATCAGACATCACGACCATCACATAAGTATTAGAAGTAAAGATGTCAATGAAAGCAGCAAAGTTAGAGTTTCTGACTTCCATACTCTGAAAAGAGGCAGCTAGTTTGCTACAGAAGAAAGGAGAAAAGTGGTTAAATAAGACATAATAGTAATAACACTAATTATTATAATGAAGCTCTGATATTTTATGTGAAACATTTTTATAGTATTATACCTCAATTTATCACTTCATTATAATTGTTTTTAAGGAAAGTCAAATATTGAATGTAACATATTTTAGACTGCATAGGTTCCCAAAGTCAGGCCCACCCCGGAGGGGATGCTGGAACAATCCAGGGGGGTGGTAGTAGATTTGGGTGCAACTGGGTGACATTGAATAAACACAATGAAATAGTGAGAAGTGCCCAGGGGGACACTGAGTAATTTTTTTTTAAAAAATGGTGATAGTAAACCACTAAGTTTGGGATCTATGTGAGAGAGACTGGAATAGAAAATAGGTTAGGACTTTATATTGACTCAGAATTGAAAATGGATTCAGACCTAGATCCATGCTTAAAATCATGTTACAAAAGACTTCTCTAATACTTAAGGAGCATCTTCATTTTGAACTTTATTATTAAAATTAATAACTATCTTTTCAATGTTACATTTATATTCAAGAAATGGTCCCATTTCTTGAAAACAAACAAGGTAAGTCTATTTGTTTGTTACTTGCTATTTCTTCTTCAAAAAATGTTAGCGAAAACACTCCAAAAAGTATCAAAGTGTGCTAAGGTATAAAATGAATACAGTATCTCCACCGTCCTTGCATCAAAATTTTACCAAGAATTTTGATTTTTAAATCTTTACTTATGATGATTAACAATGCTAAGGTTAATATCTTATTTAATCCAAATGGACATAACATAATTAGACATTTCTAGACTCTCTCTTCTGTCTCATTTCTGAATCAGTATCTCAATATCTTTTTTGTGTGTGTGTGTGGTGATGGTACTGGGAATGGAACCCAGGAGCCATCTATCTCTGAGCTACCAACCCAGACCTATTTTATTTTTTTATATGGAAATAGGGTCTCACTAAGTTGCCGAGAGCCTCATTGATTTGCTGAGGCTGGCTTTGAACCCAAGATCCTCCTGTCTCAGCCTCCCAAGTACTGAGATTACAAGCATGTGCCACCACACCCGACCCTCAATATCTTAATTACTATAGTTTTACAGTAAATTTTGGTATTTAGTAGGGCAAATTCTCCTTTCTTCTTTTTCAAAAATCTCTTGGATATTCTCTTTATTTCTTCTTAAACAGTATCACACGTCTCAAAAAGGTATTCTTTGTGAATATTTTTCTTATGCTTCTGTACCATGTGATTTTATACGAAAAGATAATGATCTGCACTTTAATCAACTGTACACTCCCTTGGAGATTCTTTTTGATTCAAGCAACTATTGTAAACATAGAAATAGTCAACTATAGTTACCTGAACTTCTCAAAAATGACAATTTTTCCCAGAAATACACATATAAGATATCTTACCTGCAGCTCAGTTTGAATTGCTTAATAATGTTGCTGATTTTTTCAAATCTATGAGCGTCACGCTGCTCTTTACATTGATAATGAGAAATCACCTGTGAAAAAGAACAGTGTCCTCTGAATTCATGCGAAATATTCATATAACCCTGTGCTACTACTCAAGCAGTCATGTGTTGGTATCCTGATCACCTTCCTTTTCAGGATAAACTTGTCACCTGGCTTACTCACTCTTCTGTCTCATATCCTTGTCAATACTGTGTGTGATTTCACTATCCATTTGGATGACCTATTCAGTATTCGTTGCTTATAACTTTATTAGGTCATTTAAGTATTCTCTATATATGGTATTTGACTTAGGATGATCTGACTTTTGACTTTACAATGGTGTGAAAGTGATACACATTCAATAGAAACAATATTCAAAATGTCCCAGGCTAGGAATTTATGGAATGATATTCCTTTGTGGTATTAGCAGAAGTGAGCTCCCAGTTAGCTATGAAATTATAAGGGTAAACAACCAATACTTTTCAGTGTACTTGTATTGTTAAGCTATGATGTTTGGTAGGTTAGGTGTATTAAATGCATTTCCAACTTACAGTGGGCTTATCAAGATATAATCCCATCCTAAATCAAAGAACATATGTATTTTGGTTCATTGATCTTCTTTTTAATTACTTTAATCATTAAATATTTACCTTATTTCAATATTTCACAGGATGGTCTTCGATTTTAAAAGGTACAAATCAAAAAGGAAACTAAAAATCCCTAGCTGTTCTTCAGATATAATTAATATATTTAACTTTAATAAAATCCATAACCAAGTAGCTTTTAACATTAATTTTTAAAAATTTTAGCTAGATGATTCCAACCACTGAAGACTGACTATTCATAAATTAATCTATTCAGGATCAACACCCACACCCACTGAGAATACGTTCCCTAACACGTTCATATTTTAGTAAAGCCACACAAGTATCCTAAAGGCTGAATGCAGTTTCTGGTAGCAAGCAAAACTGAATCAATTGCCAGGAGAATTTTCATGGGGAAATTTCCTGAGAAAATGTGAAACTTTCAAAATATTAATTTCTTTACTAATGGTAAAACATCCATTTTAACCATGCCTCTGTAAAAATGGTCAATTATACTTAAATTTGGTCATCAAAAGAAACAAAAGCAGCTGGGCATGGTGGTGCATGCTTGTAATCCCAGCATTTGGGAGGCTGAGATTGGAGGATCCAGGTTCGCGGCCAGCCTCAGCTACTTAGTGAGGCTCCTGAGTTCAATCCTCAGTACTGCAAAAAAAAAAAGAAAGAAAAGAAAGAAACAAACAAAAGCCACCTGTTACTGTCAGCGAGTTACAGAGAGTTTATATTAGGTTATCCTCTATGACCACGTGTGGTAGATACTGAAGAGGAATACTGCTGAAGAAGTATTCTGTAGTGCCATGCACATGAACATAAACCATAACAGCAGGAAAAATGGGCTCAGAGGAGTAATTCCAAGCAAGTAGCCCATGCCATGGGGCTGAGACAAAAAGATACTCTAGTTAGGACTCCTTGCCTCAGCTGTACCAGCTAACAGGAAGGATGATTCCCCAACACCACTATGGTTATAAATAATGTTTCCACAAAGGAAGGAAAAACTTTAGGTTCTCTGCCCTCTGTTGCTATAAAAGGTGCTTGTTTCCCTCTGTACAATGGTGACATTAAGAAAAGCATCTAAAATCACCAAACATTCGTAGAACCCAGAAACAAATTATTTGCTGGGAGCTGCTCTTAGAGTTACATTTACTAAGCTAATTAGCAATTACTTATGTAGGGTATTGTGATATCTCAAATTATTTTATACTGATGCTAGTTAAAAATTTATTTATAAATACCAGTTTTTGCATCTCCCAGACTGTACAAACAGTAGGGTCTAATATAGATGCTAAGTTCAATTTATACAAGAAATAAAAGGACCAACATGCTTCTTTCTCTCTTTGCTTCTCCATCTGAACTCTTAGCTACATCATTGAGTTGATCACTATATCTCTTCTATGTTAAAATTTTTTAATTCAGTCTTTTGGAGAACAGATTGGGAAAAGAGTTTTCTCAAATGGAAATATACCCTACATTTCATAATAAAGATCAACAGGAAATAGGAATCCTTTATCACAGATGAAGAGTTATTAGCAGAAATAATCTAAACTCTCTAATAAGGCATACATGCAAAAATCTGTTTTACTAACTACTGAAGAGCTACCCACCAAAAGACTTCTTTCAGATCCCGTGTTGACAATAGTACTTGTAGAGAAGGCTGTGCATACTGAAGTAATGACAAGAGAGAGAAAGATTCTTCCTAAAAGGCACAACATGCTGCTGAGTAGAAGGAATCGTGTAAAGTTTATCTGTAGAACAGGAAGTTCTTACCAGAAATGTAGCTCTCTCAAACAAAAGTACTTCATCAGCCTCAATAATTTCAGCAAAATTCCGTAGGTTCATTTCAAGCTGCTGAACATTGGGAATCAGCTGATAAACAATGCTGGACCAAGCCTAACAGAACAGAAGCACAGTGTAATATCACTAACAGGTAGCTAGTCCGAGACTTTTGAAATGAGTAAGTATGCTAAAACATAGACAGCAAAATATGATGACAATTGAATCCCAAATACTGACATTAAATATTATACAAATGAAATGAGAAAATGAAACTAATATTTGATTTTTATCCTTGAGTTGAATTTGTTAAGTTCAAACACTTTTTTGAATTGCTGGAGAAACTTCTTTCCACTGATAATTAAAAGGAAGCAAGTAATTTAATGCCATCATGTAGCCTTAGAAAAAAAGTTGCAGAAATATGATCTAGTGTGCTGAAAACTTCTAATCCAGACATTCGACAAAGCTTTAAGTCCAACAGTGTAGATTGCTTTAAAGATCAGAACCTAATATACACCCAAGAAATCAATTTTGTAAAATATCAGAGCCACATAAACAAATGGCCCCTCCCCTCAATGGTATAATATACCATCACAAGAGAAACTAGTGGCATTATCACTACCAAAGGTTTGTTGTCATCTGTAAAAATTATTGATCCAACTGAATTTAAAAAGGTCCATCGTGTGTTTGCTTAAAACTGACTTCATCCAGACGAGTATGACTAATGTAAGCAGTTGAAATTAACTACACCCTCCCTCTATTCTCTTAAGGCTCTTTCATTTGTAGTTCCATTATTATATTTCCTTCATTCTCACTCTGATTTGACTGGTTAGGTGTATTGTGTTCTTCTCTCCCCTACTAGATGGCAGGAACCTGATCTTAAGTCATCTGGGTGTATAACAGCATCAAGCAGATAGGCAATGAGTGCTTCTTGATTAAAACTTAATATAAAAATTTAAGTCAGTTCTATGCAACATTGATGTAAGAGATAGTAGTGCCATGTCTCTGTTCCAATTAGTTTTATTACTTAGGCATAGGGGTTCAGGTTCCAAGTTCCCAGGTCGGTGTTAATGTCACTGCTGAATTTACCTTGGAGAAGGCACCAAAGCTAACCACAGCAGAGACATTGTCACTCACAGCAGTGTTGTGATTAGCCAATTGTCTTTGGTCGTGTTATGTATTGCCATCCTTCACACCGCAGTTGGTTCTTATCAGTGCGTCATGTCCATCCTTATTCACGGTTACCTGTTCTATGGGAATAAGGCTTTGAGAGAAATTCGGCCCATATTAATCTAGAACAGTACTTCCTAGACAGGTATCTCAAAATGATGTTATTAGAGTGAGGCTGGGTCAACATAATATTGGGGAAAAATGAATTAGTTAAAAAAAAAGGCTATTTTTTAAAAGTCCAATGATTTTTCTCCTTGGCAAGTCAGGTTTCCGTGCTTCTGGTTGTAGAAACTTGTCAGATGCAGTTGATACTGAGGTTCTAGCTACCAGTGACAGAGAAGGATCCTTTGCCACCCACGGTCAGACTTGTCAATGGATACCAGAAGCAGTCTGAAGGAAAGGTCTGACCGCAGGAGGGTCCAAAAGGAGACAGTCCTTAAATCACTAGATCGGTAGGAAAAAGGGAAGAAGCAGGAACCTATGTACCAATAAGGTAATTTGAGCTTCATCCATACAGAACTATTGTTATAACCTCTATAGTTATTTCAAGCAGTGTGGTATCCATTCCAGCAATGGGAACAATCCTTCTGGTTGAAAGAATGCTGGTCTCCAATTTGGCATGAAAGTTGAAGCTATTATACTTTAGGCATAACATGTCTCACTTTTTTTGTTTTTTTGCGGTACTGGGGATTGAACTCAGGGGCATTCTACCTCTGAGCTACACCCCCAGCCCTATTTTTTATTCTTTATTTTGAAACCGAGTCTAAGTTGCAGTGCCTCACTAAGTAGCTGAGGCTGGCCGCGAACCCGGATCCTCTGGTCTCAGCCTCCCGAATGCTGGGATTACAAGCGTGCGCCACCACGCCCGGCTAACATGTCTCACTTTTAAGACTCACTTCTCTAATCTCTCCACTAAATACTTTCTCCTACTGCTATCCAAACTGAGGTAGAATAGCTTATATCATTGTCACGTAGAGGTCCCTGAATACTAGACACAAGTCCAATCAGCATTGAGACCACAACAGGTCAAAATGGATGATGGTCAGTAAGTAAAACATCCACTATAACAATGATCAATAATCAAATCATACCCCAACTGGCTAATTCAGTGTGACTTGGTAACAATGTCGACCCAATGGAAGACCAAAACCCAAATCTCTTAATGTTAAATTTGATATTCTTCAAACAATTTATTACTTGTTCTTTCAGTACAACAAATCTAGATGGCTATGAAATAGTTTCAAATTTTTAGTTTTATTAATACTCATACAGCTTTTTTTCATGCTCTTAAAATGAGGGAACTCAGGAAACATACACACCTTATACAGAGTTTCATCCCAGATAGATGTTCGGAAACAAGAACATTCCAATGGGCGAGACAAACGCCTCAGATCCTCTTCTCGTTCTTTAAAAATCTGAAACAGTTCAATACACTGATCAGCATATAACAGCTCTCCTCTTTTACTCTAAGAATCTAAGAGGTAATTATTTCAGCATATTTTAATCAGGAGCTTTTGCTCCTTAAGAGGGATTTTGAGTATGTGCATTACTTTACAAGTTAGGATGGCAGAAATTATTTCAAGTCATGTCTAAAAGTGTTAGTGCTACTAGAATTCTTCAGGCTGCTTGTGCTCTATACTCACTGAGAGTACTATGGTGAAAAGTAACTTATCATACAGAAGAATCTTAAAATATATATATATATATATATATATATATATATATATATATATATATATATATCACTCTAAATCCTTAAATCTGGGTCATTTTAAGAGAGTTATACCTATATCAAGATTTTGTAAATCAAAATATTTAATTTTTCTATGTATCTTTTTCTCACACACATATATATGTATATTCATGTACATTATTTATGCATATACTGTATATATTTCACCATATATACATATCCCCCCACATGTACACAGATGTCTACACTACTTGGACATGTTTCTATGTATACATGCCCATATATACTTGGGAAAAAAAGTGAGTGGATTGGTAGTATGTATGAAAAAACTGTGATAGTTAATTTTATGTGTCAACCTGGCCACATCACAGTAAGCACCCAGACATTTGCTGAAACATCAATCTGGATGTTGCTGTGAAGGTATTTTTAGAAGAGATTAACATGTAAAATAAGAACACTTTGAGTAAAGCAAATTATCTTCCATAATGTGGGTGGGCCTCATCTTATCAGTTGAAGTTCATAAGAGGAAAATTCTTAAATACTGAGGAAAAAGGAGCTTTACCTTCCAGACTGCCTTCTGACTCCAACTGCAACATCAACTTTTTCATGGGTCTCTAGTTGGCCTGCCCTGCAGATTTCAGACTTATAGGCTCTACAAGTTGAGCCAATTCCTAAAAATAAATTGATCTCTCTCCTTTTGTCTTTTAGTCTCTTTCTTGCTCTCTCTCTCTATACATACATACATACATACATACACACACACACACACATACACACACACATATACATATACACACATATTCTATTGGTTCTGTTACTCTGGAGAACCATAATACAGATTTCAGTACTGAGAGTGGTTTTTAGAAGAGTCTAAAGGATGTCTTCTGAATTGGTTTTGGTGTTTCTAGAATTAGTTCTCTAATCTTATTAGATTTAATGATGTGGCAACAGATACACAAAATACTACTAACTAAAAAAGAAATTAGAGCCAGGTGTGGTGGCGCACACTTGTAATCCCAGTACTTGGGAGGCTGAGACAGGAGGATCGCAGGTTGGAAGCCAGCCTCAGCTACTTAGTGAGGCCCTCTGAAACTTAGTAAGATCCCGTTTCAAAAATAAAGAATAAAAAATGGGGCTGGGGGTGTAGATTGGAGGTAGAATGCCCCTTGGTTCAATCCCCAGTACTGGAAAAAAAATTATAAAAGGCAAAGTTCTAGCCGGGCGTGGTGGCGCTCGCTTGTAATCCCAGCATTCGGGAGGCTGAGACCGGAGGATCCGGGTTCGCGGCCAGCCTCAGCTACCTAGAGAGGCACTCCGCAACTTAGTGAGACTTGGTTTCAAAATAAAGAATAAAAAAATAGGGCTGGGGGTGTAGCTCAGAGGTAGAATGCCCCTGAGTTCAATCCCCAGTACCGCAAA
>PVLC010047182.1:0-11174 GCA_004027655.1 Graphiurus murinus
TGGAGGGCCACCTCAGCAACTTAGTAACACCCTCAGAAACTTAGTAAAATCTGTTTCAAAAACAAACAAAAAAAGAGTTGGGTATGGTGACACACACCTGTTATCTCAGTACTTGGGAAGCTGGAACAGGAGGATTGCCTCAGTAACTTAGCAAGATACTGTTTCAAAATAAAAAGATAAATAAATTAGGTCTGGGCTGTAGCCCTCAGAGGTAGAATGCCCCTGGGTTCAATCCCCAGTATAAAAAAAAAATTTTTTTTTTTTGTTAAAGGGCTGGAGTTATAGATCTCAGAGGTAGAATGTCCCTGGGATCAGTCCCCAGTCCTGCAAAATAAATAATAGAATGCAGCACTTAGAGTGAGAAAAACAGAAGAAAAATATAACCAACACTTATATCAGCCAAAGAAAATCTGTGAATGGTGTTTTCTTTTTTTTTTTTTTTTTTGGCCTTCTCTTCTGTTCACCCTCTTTGTAATTTCAAGTTTGGTACCATCCCTCAGTCTTTTCCTCAGAATCCTAACAAGTGAGAGTTGTAAGGCACGGCTGGTTTCAGAGTCTGTCCTACCCACACCTTGGGGACATATCTCATTTGCGTCCAGAAATACCTGCTGCGAGCCCCCGACAGCCACCTCGCCACCGGGTTCCTAATCGTTCTCAGGTTGGCACGCTGAACAGCATGTGGATTCTAGCAATCCCCACTGGCCTCGGCTTCTATGGTTCTGCCAGAGGAAGGCAAAGACATCGAAATCAAAACGTGTAACGCTGCTTTATAGATTTCCTTGTCTTCCTTTCCTCCTGATTCACATCGTGTTCAAAAAAGGTCGACTCTTCACAATTCCAGGAAGACCAGCTGGGTATGGTTGGCACCCATCTGACATCCCAGTACTTGGGAGGCTGAGACAGGAGGATTGCAGGTGGGAAGCCAGCCTTAGCAAAGTAGAGAGACTCTCAGCAACTTAGCGAGACTCTTTGAAAATAAAAATTAGAGCCGGGCGTGGTGGTGCACGCTTGTAATCCCAGCATTTGGGAGGCTGAGACAGGAGGATCCGGGTTCTCGGCCAGCCTCAGCTACCTAGTGAGGCCCTCTGCAACTTAGTGAGACCCTGTTTCAAAATAAAGAATAAAAAATAGGGCTGGGGGTATAGCTTGGAGTAGAATGCCCTTGAGTTCAATCCCCAGTACTGCAAAAAATAAAATAAAATAAAATAAAAATTATAAAAGACTGGGGATATAGCTCAGAGGCGGTTCAGCCCCTAGCACCACTTAAAAATTACAAAGTATACATGGCCAGTATGACCAAGTTAAAGAAGCTATGATTCCTCTTTGGCGACCGACCATTTATTTCCCAAGCCTGGTTTTGCCATGTAGACCTAAGTGCTAGGTTGAGGGCCCTGGGGACAAGGGAAGTTGTTTATGGGTTGTGTTCACAACAGTCTTTCAGCAGTCACACCTACCTGTGACACAGGCGTGACATTAAGTGTCAGTTTAGTCTGAGTAAACGCACGGACAGACGCTTTGTGCCAAAAGAGTGCTTTGAAGAACTCAGCTTGTTAAAAGAGGTCCCAGAGGTCACAGCCATCCAGGTGGCCTGTGTTTTACTCATAATTCTACCCAGGCAAAGTACCTGCCAGCCAAAGCGACACATTCACACCCCTGCAGCTCCGGCTTGTCAGAATACAAACAGGGTCTCGCTACATTGCTGAGGGTCTCGCTACGTTGCCGAGGCTGGCCTCCGACCTGAGATCCTCCTGTCTCAGCCTTGCAGAGACAGGCCTGACTTACAGTTTTCCCCTGGTGTGGTGCTTCAGCCCGTGCTGCAGACATCTCAAAGAAGTAATGCATACACTTATCACTTTGAAAAATTACCTGAGCAGCCCTTCTGACAAAGGTCTCACTCTAGCTAGCTTATTTAGTCATATCATGCAGATTTGTTAAAATGCATGCTGAGGCCTCTTCCTGAGGGGTCTTCACTTGACCCATCCTGAGAGACTGTCTTCTTTCTCAGCCGACATAGCAATGGACCAGAGTCTGTTATTCCCCATTTCTCCTCCCTCTATCCAGCCGCTAGTAGCCACAGGTTGACCTGATGCCGCTCTGGGTTTGCCTGCTCTTGTAACTTCATATACAAAGAAGCATGGGACAGATACCTTGCTTGGGCTGACCAAACCAACTCACACAACCTGGGTGGCTTAAAGCAGAGATGGGGATTCCCCCCCCGTCCTGGAGGCTGGAGGCCCAGGGGTGGGCAGGGCTGTCTCCTCCTCAGACTCAACTACATCAGCTCCAAACACTAACAAAGGAGCTCTTTAGGGGACTATTATATATCTAAGCATCACAGTCCACCCCAGTCCCTGAAGAGCTCAGGCCTGGCTCAGAGTGTAGAACCTCCTCCCTGGGTCCCCACAGGGTCATCCTTCTGTGTGTGTGTCTGTGCCCTCATCTCCTTTTCTTATGAGGACTCCAGCCCTGTAGGATTAGGGCCACCCCAGGGATCTCATTTTACTCCACCCAACCCTTTCAAAGCCCCGTCTTTAAATAAAACCATGTTTAGAAACAAGATTTCAACATAGGAATTTTGGGTGGTGGTATAAGGCTATAATTTAATCTATAACAGATATTCAGAGAAACCATGTCAAGTTGTGGGAGAAACCAGGCTCGGTGGTGCACACCTGTCATCTTGGTACTTAGGAGGCTGTGACAGGAGGATCTCAGGTTCGGGGCCAATCTCAACAACTTAGAGAGACTCTGTTTCAAAATGTAAAAGAAAAAAAAACAATAATAATAAAAAGGGCCCATAGACTGCCAAGTAGTATACTCTGTGTTCAACCCCTAGTATCAAAATTAATTACTTAAGAGAAAAAAACCTATTCGTCTTATGAGGAAAACATTATGGTTAGAAATACTTGTTTTAGGTAGAAAATATTTGAAAGCAGGTAAATTTGGGAAAGTTATGAACAATCTGTCTTCTCTATTTTCTCATTATGTCTTTCTCTAAACCAGGCATGGTGGCACACACTTGTAATTCCAGTGCTTGGGAGGCTAAGATAGGAGGATTGGAGGTTCAAGGCCAGCCTCAGCAACTTAGTGAGACCCTGTTTCAAAATATAAAATAAAAAGGGTTGGGGGTGTAGCTCAGAGGTAGAATGCCCTGGGCTCAACCCCTACTATGAAAAAATGGTGGATTGTTGACATAAAAAATGAAATGAATATTGATAGAAAATCAACATCCTATAGTACAGACTATTGATCAAAGATTGTGTGTGTGTGTGTGTGTGTGTGTGTGTGTGTGTGTGTGTGTCTGTTTTACCGGGACATTCTACTCTGAGCTATACCCCCAGTTCCTTTTTTAAAAACATTTGAAACAGGGTCTCTCTAAGTTGCTGAAGATCTGACTAAATTGTTGAGGCTGGCCTCAGACCTGCAATCCTCCTGTCTCAGCCTCTCAAGTACTGGGATGACAGGTGTGCACCATCACACTTTTTTGATTGAGGATTTACACTGTGTATTGGTGACATTTCATTAAGCAGAACAACAAATCATACACTCTCTCTGTAACATGCTTTCTTGAGGAAAAGGCTTGAATATTAGTATACTTCTGATGAAAATAATGTAAACAAGTGGTAGTTGTCTTTGGGGCCATAGCAACACTCTCTCTCTCTCCAAACAAAAGCCTCATAGCATCCCTAGTCAGCTCTGCCTGATTGGTAATGGTTGAAGTAAACACTAGGGCTATTATAATTAGAAACAAAATGTCCCCTACAGAGCTCACTTATTAATATTTGGAGCTGATGTAATTGAGTCACCAGGCTCGTAATCTCAGCAGTGGAGAAATCCATTGTAGTGGATTTACTGGGTGAGTCCCTGGGGGTGTGGCCTTGGGGATTCTATAAATGGTTCCTCCTCCCCCTGAGCTCTCTCTCTCTCTGTCTTGCCTCCATGATGTGAAGAGCTCAGCCCATGATTTCTCCCTTTATTCGCCTCCCGCCGCCACCAGGCCCTGAGATCTGCGGTCTCTGGGCTCACATGGACTGAACTCAAAACTGTAAGAAAATAAATCTTATTTCCTCTAACTTACGTTGTCGGTCTTTTAGATGATAGCTGCAAGAATGCTGATGGAATGCTGGCATTTTATGTTTCTCTACAGCCATCAGAGAAGCAAACTGAACATTCCTTACATTTGCGAACGAGCCAGATGGCAAGGTTAAGGTGGCAACAGGAAAGCATTTCCAATGATGTAAAAAAAAAATTAAAAAAAGACTGATTGATGAGAGTAAATATATATATTTAAAACGTGCATTTGCAGGACTAAAAAGAAAAAAAAAAAAAAAGGAAAAAAAATCCAACCTTTAAAAATGTTTCTCCAACATGCCAGATGGGACTATAGCCGTGAAAGCCATTTCTGTATCCACCCTGCCAGCCCTTCGCTGTGTTTTCAGGAGTAATTATCTGCCTGGAATTTAACAGATGTTAACAATAGCAACATTACAAAGTTTGGCTCGATGGCTCAAAATTGACAATTTAGAGTAATGCTGCCTAAAGAGCTTCATAATTTACGTCCATGGTATTGGCGAGGCAGGCCTCGTTTCCAGCAGGGTGAGTTTTAAAATCTGCCATGGGACCTTTCTGTAAAAATGATGTCATGACAGATCAGCTAAATTACCTCGTGTGCATATTTTATAGTGATGGATAGAAGCGATTTTGTTTGCTGATGAGAATAAAGTACCTGACTGTGTCAAGCTGAGTTGCTTTCTCCTACTGGGCGAGATATTATTAGTGCTGAAAATTGGGTGTCATGCAGAGCCTGAAAGTTTTCCCCTCTCCTCAAGGGCCATAAAATCAAGACGGAGTGCATTTCAATTATTCACCTAATGCACAAATAATGCAGCCCACTTAAAATTTAGTATTTGGGTAATAACCCCGCGACTGAATTCTGTGTTTAATTCTGCCTTCCTTTCTCCTAAAAGGGATATCACCTTTTACTATCTTAAATGAGATTTTCCCTAATGTGACTTTGATGGTAAGGCTGAATGTAATTTCCCACAGTAAAAGTGGAAAACACAGGTTTCATTAATGAATAGCATCCGCCAAATGCCCTATCGAAAAAGGAAATAATAATAAAAATAACAGCAAAGGCTGGTCAAAGAGCTCAGAGACTCAGGAGAAAGGAGAGAAGGCAGATAGGAACTGTCAGAGGAGCAGGTGTTCAGGACCCTCCTTTCAAGTGCTGGGGGGCAGGCCGATTTCCCAGGAAACTACGTCTGGTGAAACCAGGATCTCAAATGGTACGGTTGTGTGCACGCAAACACGTCAACGTTCCCCGTGGCCCTGTGTCCAACCCCGTGCCAAAGATTAGCTCGACTTCAAAGGTGCAGAAGGGCTGTGGCGGGTGTTTGAAGTCCAAAAGACAATGGGTGCATTCATTTCTACAAAGTCGTCGTTTAAGTGAAAATGTCACTTTTTCATCTGGCTGTCATCGCCTAATTTCAAAATGTTTTATGGCCTCTTGAAAATGGGATCCCAGTTAGGTGGGGATCGGGACTTTTATGCTGTAGATACAAGCTCACGTGAGCAAAATAGTTGATATTTCCCTGGAAGGTCCTTTCACATTGGGGAATTATGATATACTTAATGAAGACTGAGAGGCAAAGGCTGAGGATATGAGGATCTATCTATCTATCTATCTATCTATCTATCTATCTATCTATCTATCTATCTATCTATCTCTATCTCTTCTATCTCTATCTCTCTCTCCCCCCCCCCTCCCTGTGGTGGGGATTCAGCCCAGGGGCATTCTACCTCTGGTCTACACCCCCAGCCCTAGTTTACTTTTCTGTTTTGAAACAGGGTCTCGCAAAGTTGCTGAAGCTAGCCTCTAACCCGTGATCCTCTTGTCTCAGCCTCCCAAGTTCTGGGATGACAGGCATGTGCCAGCATGCTCGGCTGAGGTTTTTTTCTCTTGACTGTTTTTCTTGATGAAACTCTGGTTCTGTTATGTGTTTGTCTTTTACATCTTTTCAGGCTTAATAAACATGAAGGGTACAAACCATTTCAAATACCTATTTTGAGAGGTAGCAGTTTTTAATTCTGGTGAAGCAGAAGGAATACAGGTGAATCAATTCTTTTTAAATATTAAAAACTTCATGTGCAAGACTACCCAAAGATGAGATTGTTCATCTAATATATTATTATATGTCAATTTGTGGGTTCTTTCTGCACTTTTGCCTACATGGACTCACTGATTTTCCTTCTTTCTTTCCTTTCTTCCTTCCCTCCTTCCCTTTCCTCCCTCCCTCCCTCCCTCCCTCCCTTCCTTCCTTCCTTCCTTCCTTCCTTCCTTCCTTCCTTCCTCCTTTTTACTTGTGGTACTGGGGATTGAACCCAGGGGCATTCTACCTCTGAGCTACACCCTCATCCCTTTTTAGTTTTTATTCTGAAACAGGGTCACATTAAGATGCTGAGGGTCTCACTAAGTTGCTGACGCTGGCCTGGAACCTGCAGTCCTCCTGTCTCAGTCTTCCAAGAACTGGGATGGCAAGCAGTTACCAATTTCCAAATGGCAGTGTAGGAACCTGAAACTTTGACCATTAACTTGGAAACATTTGTTCTTGTTGTCTGGGAATGAATCTGTCTCTAATACAGGCACAGAAAAAAAAAAAAAAAAAGACCTCCTGTCACTTGTTTGGGTGGTGTAGACACAACCACAGTATGTTGGGGGGGGGGGCTCACAACCATGGAGACCAGGAGACCAGGCTCCCTAGGGATAGCTTCAAGATAAAGACAGGCTTCCTGATGCTGAGTACGGTGGTGCACGCCTGCCATCCCAGTACTTGGGAGGCTGAGACAGGAGGATTGCAGATTCCAGGCCAGTGTCAGCAACTTAGTGAGACCCTCAGCAACTTAATGAGACCCTATTTCAAAAATAAAAATTAGATAGTGTTGGGAGTGTGGCTGGGTTCTATCCCAAGTACTACCAAAACAAACAAACAAACGAAAACACATTGGCTTCCCACAAGACATAGGGGAGCACAGCTGTAATCCCAGAACTTGGAAGGCTGAGAGAGAAGGATTGCTGGTTCGAGGACAGTCTCAGCCACATCATAAGACTCTCAGCAACCTAGGGAAACCCTGTTTCCAAACAGAAAATGAAGAAAGGGGGCTTGGAGTGTAGCACGGAGGGAGACCACCCCTGGGTTCAACTCTCTGTACCACAAACAAACAAACAAACAAAGACAGGCTTCTCCAGCCCATAAATAAATTTTATAGCTTATCCTCAACATAAAGCCTCTTGTTTATTCTCATCAATGTCCACATTTTCATTTTCTCTTTTGATATAATGATAGGGATGTGAATCTCACTGTATTATATAAATACAATGCAGCAATGAAAGTATCAAAAAAGACATAAAATTTTGGGATAAAATAAGGCACGGTTTTAAGGCATTATCTGTGTGACAGGGAGAACACCTTTTGGGTGCCATTGGGCGTTAACGGACGTTGAAATACGTTTCATGTCAGCCAACTGAAGGCGTCCTGTGCCAAAGTCAAAATTACTCTTCTTTTAAATTCTAGGGAACTCTCGGGAAATGTTAACTCATATGGCTATTGTTCCTTCCTTTACTTAACCCAGCAAATATTCTCCTTTATAAGCTACTTCATGTCCAAAAGTCATTCTTGTCTTTTTTTCCTTAGGGCTAGGGGACCGTGTTTGCCAGGAATCTATCAAATATTACATGCGCGGAGTTTTGAGCTTCGATTATGTTTTCCATATGTTTAGAAAAATAGGAGGTTGGCCCGGTATTATTAGTTTACCAGTTCTATCTCCCTTCAAAACTCTTGCTAAATATCAAAATGTCTGCTCCTTAGCTATTAACAAAATAGGCAAACACTCAAGCAAAATCAAAACAAAGCAGAAAACCCCAATCCACCAGAAATACAAGTTCCCAGAACCATCAAATATAAGGAGTGAAAAAAACATCCGTCTCTTTGAGACATCCTACCCAAGGGTGTCGAATTCCCTTTCCTTAGGAACCGTCAATGTCTGGCCATGTTTCTATTATATATTTACACTGATCGAAGGAGACATTCTTATATAAAATAGGAAATCACAAAACTTCTGAGGCCTTTATTAGCTCTCCATAATTTTTACCGCTTTTACGTTATTAGACGCCCTTCCTATCTTGCAGGAGCACACACGCCGTACTGAAAGAGTTCGCAAATAAGGACATTAAGGCCAAAGAGGCATATGTCCTGTTTCATGGAACTGAAGTGCTAAGAAGTTGAGAAAAGGCACCAGGAAAACAGAGCCAAACTCTGGCCAGCCAAGCTATCCTCAGGAAAGAGCTGTGGAGTTCTTCCTGCGTGCAAGCCACACACCTGATATTGTGGCTTGGAAGCCATATTTGGGAGATATCTATATCTATATATCTATATCTATATCTGTCTATCTATTAATCCATCTATTAATATATCTTTTAATCTATCTATCATCTATCTATCTATCTATCTGGAAGGCATAAAACTTCCAAAACAGAGAAAAAAAAGAGACTCTTTTGAATGAAAGAGAGCCAAGAACAGAGGGGCCAGCGCATTTCAACCAGCGCATATGACAACATCTTTATCCTTTTGCCTAAAAAAACATCTGTCAGGAAGGCATCAAAAAACCAGGGTCTCACTAAGTTGCTGAGGCTGGCTGCAAACCTATGATCCTCCTGTCTCAACCTCCCAAGTACTGGGATGACAAGCGTGGGCCACCACGCCCAGCCAGGAACTGGTTTTTTTATGCCCCCACCATGGATTCTAAAAGTTGTCTCTACTCTACACCAAACTACAGGCAGCTGGACATCTCAGTTTTGTGGATCGCAGGTTCGAGTGAGAGCCTCAGCAACTTAGAAAGACCTTATTTTAAAATAAGAAATAAAAAGGGCTAGGGGTGTAGCTCGGAGATAAACTGCCCTTGGGTTCAATCCCTGGCACCAAAAAAAAAAAAAAAAAAATGGTCAATGGCTACTCGATGACCTTACTTTTCCTTATTTTTTAGCCAATGGCATGAGAAATTGTGGTTTGGAAAGATAATCTTTTCGAACGGGAGCCACGCTGCCTCTCAAGGGAATGCCCCCTCTTCAGGGTGACTTCTAAGTGTCACTGGCATTTCGAGTGGGGACCTGGATCCCATTCCGCAGAGCCCCGGGGGGCTGGATCAGCGCACAGCACACTACACAGGGTTTCAGATAGTGTTGAATGGCACTTTTATATAAGAACTAATTGTTCTGCTGTTACACTTGACCCTAATAATGCCGAAGGGGAAAAGTAAATCCCATTAAGAGGGGGAAAACCCAACAGATCACCTCTCCAGCTGGTACTGTCTCCATGTTTGTGGATTAGCGATTAGCTAGTTCATATTTTTTTTTTTTTTTTCTGAGCATACCAGGAAATAATAACGATGTCCCGGAATGCATTTTGTAAGCGATAATGTTCAGTGTCCTGAAGCTTGAAAATAAGCATTCTTTACATTTTTCCTGGTGCGCCGTTTCATAACATCTTGAATGGCCTGCTTTCCTTTTCTGAGGATGGCTGTCTAGGAGGATAAACTCAAGTAGGCGCAATGGCGGCCTCCGAGGTCCTGAGTCCCCTTTGCGCCAGGGATCACAGAAGTGCGAGGTAATTGAAGGTGACGACTTCAGGGAACGAGCCATCCTAGGGATAAACAGAGATTAGCTCTTGGCGTCCTTCCTCCCTTCTTGATCACGGTTTTCAGTGTCTACTATTCAGCCTCAGGCCAAAAAAAAAAAAAAAAAAAAAGTTGAGATAGGATAATAGAAAAAAATGAAAAGCATCAGCCTGTGTTATAATCAACAGTGATGAAAAATGGCAACCTTGTGGAGTGTTACTTTTTTTTTTAGCTCTTTATAGAATCTAGATGTTAGTCCTCTGTCAGAGGGGGACTGGCAAAGATATCTTCCCATTCTGTGGGTTCTGTTACTTTTTCTGTGTGGAAATGTGTGTGTGTGTGTGTGTGTGTGTGTGTGTGTGTGTGTGTGAGCCCAGTGGCATTCTCCTTCTGAGCTACATCTCCAGTCCTTTTAACTTTTTTATTTTGAAACAGGGTCTCACTAACTAGTCGCTGAGGCTGACCTCCAACCTTCAATCCTCCTGTCTCAGCCTCCCAAGTACTGGGACTACAGATGTGTGCCAATACGTTGGGTTCAGAAACTTTTCAATTTGATGTCATCCCATTTATTGATTCTTTGTTTTATTTCTGGAGCTCTGGGGGTCTCTACCAGTGCCTGCACGTTACAGGGTTGGTATATACACACAATGGAGTTTTTCTCAGCCATAAAGAAGAACAAAATTAGGTCGCTGGCAGGAAAAAAATGGGTGGAACTAGAGCATACATTGCTAAGTGAGGTCAGCCAGTCTCAGAAAGTCAAGGGTCAGATGTTTTCTCTCCTGGTGGAAGCTAGAGAGGAAAGAGGAAACTAGAGGGACGTCAGGTGAATGAGGAGAGAGAGAGAGAGAGAGAAGTAGGAGAGAGGAAGGGGCTGGGGGAGGGAGGAGGTGAGGGGGAAAGGAGGATCGAGGAGGAAACAGTTCAAATCACGCTGTGTCCATACATGAAGACATCACTGCCGATCTCAGTAACACTCGTGGGGAGCCGGGTAGGACGCAGAAGGAAGCCCCCAGTGCTGCGTGCATGGATGCGTTTATCACTGTGCACCTCGCTACGACGGCTAATAGCACTGCACCAATAAAGGTGCAGATAAGCCTCGTTAGATACACCTTATTATATATATATTATATATCACAATATTATATATTATATTATTTATTCATATATTATATATTTATAGATTTTATATATTATAATATAGAATAATATATAATATCACATAATATTATGCAATTATACAACATATATATTACATAAAATTTATAATTAATTTATATAACATGTACCACAATATAATATTAAATATAATATTATACATCATATTATTAATATATTAGTTATATGTTATATACATTAATATATATTAATATAGTGATATACATACTATAGTAATATTATAATATAGTATTTTAATGTTATTGTAATATATTGTATATAATAATGTAATATAATATAATGTTATATATTATATTATATGTAATATATAGTGATATTTATATTATTATATA
>PVLC010047183.1:0-11183 GCA_004027655.1 Graphiurus murinus
AGCACATGATGTACCTACACAATCATATCAAGGTCACTCATTGAAGTGAACCTTAGGGGGAGGGAGGGGGAGGGAATGGGGAGGGAATCGGGGAAGGGGTCAAATGAGAATTGTGTGCAAATATGTTGTTAACAATTTGTACTTAACAAAGATGTATGCTATATTGCACGAATTACTACAATAAAAATTAAAAAAAAAACTGTAAAAAAACACATGTATTTAAAAGAAACATACCATTTAATTCAGTGAAATAAATGTCCAAATGATAGGAGAAAAGAACTTTAAAAAAATTAATGACTTAGTTTGAATTTCTTCTTTTTTTTCTAAAAACGTAAATACTGTATTTCTCAAACATTGTGCTATCATGCAGATTAGAGTCAGTAATTCACTGTAGCCTTTTTCTTAATTGCTGAATCTTGAACACTGGTCCTTGGGTCATTATTGATCTGGAAACTTGAGTGGACTACTGCTGTTACAGTCATCACCAAAATGATTCTACATTAGCCCTGTTCCTTCATGTGCAATTGTTGGGCTACACACACATTTTTTCCTTAAGAAAGTCAAACTGGCAAGTTGAATGTCCAGGTATCTCATCTTTTAGTATAGATGCAGGCATTTCTTCTTAACTACATTCATAATGTGAAGAATTCCCTAAGTGTTTAAAAAGTTCTATAATATATACATTGATAAGTAAGAGGGGGGATCTTTATTATATTGAGCCTGCTCTATGACTAGGAAAATACTGTGAGATTATACCATGTTTTCTTATTAATAGTCAGATCATTCTTTTGAGAGATTCTTTATCCCACACTACTTATGAGAGAAGTTAGGATTAAGAAAATTAAGCAAATTTCCAATGTCCATGGAAGTAGAATTAATTAATTCAGTTCTTTTGGCCTTTCTTATGGTTTAAAGTATAATGTCCCCCAGTCCTCATTCTCTGGAGGTAGCCATGCTCAGAGGTGAGTCCCTGAGGGTGCACCCAATACAGTTCTTGTGGTTAGGTGCATCCCAGCCCCACCTAGATGAAGCTTGTGGCTCTATCTCTCTTCCACCGAGCTTTTGCTGACTCTATGTTCTCGATCATCATGCCCTAAGGACCTATTGCCTCTGCTACTGCCCAGTAGCCAGTGCAAAGTGTACTATATAGATATATGAACTGAAGTCTCCAAATTTGCAAGCAAACATTCTTCCTTCCTCTAAGATTTGTTTGTGTATCTCAGGGGTTTGAAATCATAGCAGTCAGAATGCTGACTGAGAGATCCTCCAAATTCAGTGCTGTTTCCATTGTCTGTATTTAGTCAACATCCCTTTATTATAGAGAAGAAATTATCACAGGAGGGAGGGAAGTCAATAATAGAAGAGTTGGACTACTAATTGAAGTAAGAAGGAATAAATCAATGAGAACTAATACTCAGATAATGAGGATTTTTCAAGTTCAACTGTTCATGCTTGATTTAGTTGTTTTTATTATTATTACTTGTAGTAGTGAATAATAAACTAGTATTAGCATAAGTAGTAAAACATAGACAACCAAATGACAGGAATGGTTTTCATATCTTTCAATGAGCAATCAAAGATGATAATTTTTTTAAAGTTCTTCAAAATTCCAGGAAACCAAAATATAATACATGTCTCATTAGAAAATCAAAATAGTCAATACCTCATTGAATCACATAATAGAACATTATGCAGAAACTAGCAGATTATTTTCTATTCTTCAGATCTTTTTGCATTTATAAATAAACTAGATTAAGATTTTATTAGTCTGTGAAGAAAGTTACACAACCAACAGTGATAGAAATAGTCTGCAGAAGTACAGGAGGTATTCAAGTCCAAGATAAAACATAATTTCTTTTCCTTGTCTTACTCTATTGATAATCTGAATTGTTAACCTGGAGAAGTTTATATAAATACATATAACCAAATAAAGTGTAAGATTTAAAAATATGTTCAATATAATTTTTAAAGGTAATATAAGACACTTTTATAAATTGCGTGTTATTCTTTTGCCCCACTTATTTCTGAGAGAATTCAATTGCCATATTATGAGTTGGCAAAAAGAGATACCCACATGATAAAAAGCTGATGGAGGTTAAATCATGGAAATGTAATCCTAAACTAAATACACATAGATCTCAATCCTGATAGCGACCATTAAATAACATTATTTATTATATTAATTTAATATTTATATAGTGGTTTAGAATATACTTTTTATAGATATTATGTTATTATATCTTCAGGAAAAAGTTGTCACCTCATGATTTTTGTTGTTCTGGTGAATATCCTCTCTGTTTGTTTCTCCTTTCCAAGATGATAAAAAGGAAGAAAAGAAGAAAGAAGAAAGAGAGAAACATGATAAAAAAGGCTAAGCTGTATGTAGCCTATTCACCCCCATGAACTCTGCTCAATATTTACCCAAGAAGAAGACCATTAAGAAGTTTGTCACTGGAAACACAGTTGAGACCACCAATATCAGGGACATTTCCAAAACAAGTATTTTCAAGACATATGTGCTACTCAAGCTGTACATGAAGCTATATAACTTAATGAGTTGTACTAGTCATGTGGCAAGAGTTTATCTCTTGAAGTCAAGAAGGACCCAACATCCCCACAAAGATTTAGTCCTGCAGGTACTGCTTATGACATATAACAAAGTCCGTACAAGGAGCTGAATTTTTTTTTTTTTTTTATGGTACTGGGGATTGAACTCAGGGGCATTCTACCTCTGAGCTACACCTCTAGTTCTATTTTTTATTCTTTTTTTATTGTAATAATTCATGCCTTGTATATATACATTTTTGTTAGGTACAAATTGATAAAGACAAATGTGCACACATTTCTCATCTGACCCTTTCCCCAATTCCCATCCCACTCCCTCGCCCGCCCTCCCTCTCTAGTTCAGTTCAGTGAGTGATCTTGATATAATTGTGTAAGTACATCATGTGTCTTAGGATGCTCCCCTGCCCCCGTCCCTTCCCTTCGGTTAAATCAACTTCTTTGTTTATCGAGGGTCTCTACTTTTTCATCTGGGGACCCTCTTATATCCCATCTTCTCCCTAACATCCGCATATTAGGGAGAACATATGCTTCTTTACTCTTTGTGACTGGCTAATCTCACTTAACATAATGTTTGAAACAGGGTCTCAATAAGTTGTGGAGAGCCTCACTAAGTAGCTGAGGCTGGCTGCAAACCTGGATCATCTGGTCTCAGCCTCCCAAATACTGGGATTACAAGCATGAAACACCATGCCAGGCTAGGAGCTGAATTCTTAAAGGCGAAGGAAAAAATATTCTAGGGGGAAATTATGGAAATTATACCTTCAACAAACAACAAAAACAAGAACAAAGCAAAGCAAAAAATTGAAGATCGGGGATGTTAGTGGTCTCCAGAAGTACTGCAAGTATTAAATTCAAGTTAAAACTTTTTTAACCTTATTTTATTGAGCCTCACAGAATTAGAAAATGAGAGAGAAGTTTACATTTCTTTTCCATGGGACACATGATGTGGAACCCTTGATCTAGTTGATGATGCACTAATGCTTTTTCAACAGCAGTGGTTTTCAAGTGAGGTTGCTGAATCAGGCTCTCTGGTGGTTAAGCCATTGAGAAAGTTGTCCTAGTGATTTTGCTACACATTTATAATTAATAACCTTGTAACACCATAGTCTTTGCAAATAAGCAGGTTGTTTCTTCCTATATATCCACACAATGCCTCATCCATTATGGAAAATATATATTCTGAATCCAATGGGTATAATTAGGAAAAATTACAAACATTTATCTTGGTCATTCAACTTGGCCAATGTATCACTCTTGATCCTATTCTCATCAAGAAACAAAGACCAGATTCAAATCCAGCATATTGATGAGTGTCAATTAACCCATTGTTTTTCCTTAAAGAAGAACAATTCCTCAGTAGCATATCACTTTTTAAAAATAATTAATACTAATCAATTATATAATCACAATTTTTATTATTTTGGGGAATTGACATCTTTTTCATTTCATCATCCTCAAAACTTCCCATAGGACTCTGAACTTTTAACAATAACCATGATTGTGACAGAAAATAAGATTCAGCTTCTGCTTTGGGAAAGTTTCTAGAAGTGTTACAAAAGTGAGAATTTTCACAACTATATGATTTTGGAGAATAAGTATCTTTTGGTTCTTGGGGTCTTGCTGTTATTTTCTAGGCTTGTGCATCATGCTGATTGATATCTTAGAACAAATATGTATGTTTAGTTCATGTCTATTTTACATATAAATATTTTGTGGTGTTCCACTAAATGTTCTGTAATGACTCAGTAAACAAATGGCACACAATTGTGAGATCAGTAACTTTGGAAATGTATAGTTGTTGTCATTAATGGAAACCTCAAATTATGACTTGTCAAACATGCACATAACTTAGTTTTATGCATATTGATAGAATATTGCTATATTATTGTGTTATACTATAATATTGATACTGGTTTTAAATGTCTCTGTGACCATTTTCCAAGGGCTTATTCTATACTAGACACTGTGCCAAACATGTTGTTTAGTTTTCTTATCTTATTTGATCTCACCCAACCTAATTATGAGATTTTTTTTTTGCCTATTAGAGATAGGCTAATAATATTTAGAAGATTATACAATAAATATAAAAAATGATTCATTATAACTCTTAATTATAACACAGTGTTCCTACATATTCAGCTAGCACTCTAAAACCAAGGACATTGTTCAGCTTGCCTTTCCACCTTTCCATTAAAGATTTTTGTCCCTACTGAGGAATAGACTCAGTAAAACGTGAATAATTGGCATTTTTCTCCTACAAGGGTAGAAGAAAGAGATGAGGGAGGGATGAAGAAAAGAAAAGAGAGTGAGATAATGAAAGCCCAAACTTTGAAAATATTTATCCTTGTAGCCTTACTTACAGATATGGCTGTGCAATTTATATTTTCAGACTATACTACTCATTACCCTTCAGGATATTCAATTCCAAAAAAAATTACTTAAGCACAGTGGGATCTGTTTTATTTACCTTGAAATTATCTCTCTCATTTTTTTCAGGGAAATGTGCCCTAGTTTGAGTGTTCTGAGCTATGGGGAAAAATTTAGTATCCCCAAGTCCCTAATTCTTTTCTGATTTTTATAGACTTGGATAACAACCCTTTTAGTTTTCCTATTTCTGGAATGAAGGAATCATTGTTATATGTCTGCTGTATTTAATGGACTTAAAATTATTCTGGATCTCTGGCCATGCTATTACTTTGGAAATCAGGCCACATTTTATACATCTGCAATGTGATCAGGATTTCTAATATACATCTTAAAGCAGAAGAATGTGTCAAGTTAGAACTGTAATGATGTTTATGTGGTGCTTCCAGCAAACAAATGCCTTTAAAAGAACCAGTTTTCTTTCCTGTAGCAATGGCTTAACATCTCTATGTTCAAAGCACAGGAATTTGTTTCTCTCTCTTTCAAATTTGCTTTTGCACTACTTATCCTAAGTATCTTAAAATAATCTCCTTTGCTTATATTCAGAAAGCTGCTGATTTTCCCTACAATACAGTTATATGTGAATGTTCTTTAGCTGTGTGTTGGTATTTTCCCACCATAACTCATCTTATTGACACTTAATGTGGTGATGTGGGAAGGTGGTGTTTTTTAAATGATGACTAGATAATAAGTGATATTAATTCTTTCTTATTGGTAATTAATGCTTTTTTAGTGAGATTGAGTTGGTTCTTCTGGGTCTGAGTTAGTAACCATAAGAGCGAGTTGTTATAAAGCAAGTGAGCCTTCCCCCCTCCTTCCTTCTCTCACAGGAGCATATGCACTCTTCCTCATGCACCTACTCCCTTATGCTTTTCTACCATGAGGTGATGCAACATGTCCCTCACCAGAAGTCAGACACCTCTGGTTCCATGCTGTTAGATTTCTAAAACCTTGAGTTAATAAATCTGTTTCCTTTGTACATTATTCAGCCTCGATTATTTTGTTACAGTACAAACATTGATTCAGATGTGTGTTGCTTGGACACTGACCATCCATTTTGATAACACGAGTGTCAGAAAATGACTTTAGATGAATTCCCTCAATTAATGACTAAAAGATGATATCATCTGGCAAATACAGAAGAGTTGAACAAGCAAGGTCTTTGTTATGGATGTGCAGAGTGGGAGGAGTTGATGAACCAAGAAAAACATTAATAGAAAAGGATTCCCAAGGTGAAGTGTATGAAGAACATATGTATAGGTCTTAGACGTTTCTCACGGACTACTCTGATAAAAGAAAGTATTATAATGGAGATAGGAAGTACAGTTAAGAGTTAATATATTTTAATCATTATTTTTTACCTGTGTATAGTATATACTGACTCATTTACTTCAGCAACAACCTGATACATACATTATTATTTCTATTTATAGGCAAGGAATCTAAATGCAAGTAGCTTAAGAACTGTACTCAAAATCACATATCTTCTATGTGATTTTTTTTTACCCCAAAGCCTCTTTCTCTTAAATTGTTCATAATGAACCTAAGAGAAAAGAACAGATGATGCTACTTGACATGTGAGCTATTAACGCTTATGAATAATGTAATCAATGACAGTCAGATACCTGTGACTGGCCACTGTAACTGAAAAGTTTTTCTTAAATTTCACTTAGCCTTTTTGCAGGATTTATCAATACTGTCCTGTTCAGCTGTGAGACTATTACCCAAAGTTTGGTAAACATATGCAGCTGGTAGTTTACCCACTAAGAAGCTTATGGATGTTTGCTCACACAAACTGAATATTATGTTCATCAAGATTGATTTTGTTTTTCCAAGCCCATTTATTTTAGGTATACCAGTTATTATATTTACATAATTTAATTAAATATTGCATCAATCCAATTATGATTGTCAGAAAAGAGTTGTTTCAATAAAAATTAGATAGAGTGCTTTCAGATAGAATCAAAGCAAGCCACTTAATTTTCTCTACTGAAGTGAGAGCTGGAGATCTGGAAATATCACAGAAGAAATAATAGAAACATTTGGAATTAAGATGACTTTGCAAACATCTTTAGTTTATATCTCCCTTTTAAAAGAATCTAATGATGAAATATTATAAATTTTATTTTGAGATGTGGATTACGTAATTAATATACCTAGAGACTTCTGAGTAGTAGACCTATACTCAAACAAAAACATGATGCTGCATCTAAAAACAGGTCAAGGGGTTAGGGATTTAGCTCAGTGGCAGAGTGTTAGCCTTGTATATGCATGACCCTGGGTTTCATCCTAGGCACTGGGGAAAAAAAAAACATATAGATCTAGATATATCTCCACCCTTTTCCCTCAAAAAAAAAAGGAAAGAGAAACAAAAATCAAAATGTGCATGTGTCTTATGCTGTTCTAGCTGCCTCACCACCCTTCTGGGTACACCTTCTACAGAATCTTCCTAGTCTTCCATTTCTACAACTTCAGAATATCCTGGAATTTCACTTTCACTACTTAAAAAATTCTTCTTCCAGTTGGTAGTGCCTCCAGTTTCTGAAACATGTTTTTGCTTTTCCCCATTCCTTCCTTCCTCATGACACAATCTATTATGGTTAGATGTGAAATACTCCCTCATGTATTAATGTTCAGAGATGATATAATTAAATCATGAGGTTTGTAATCTCATAAAATACATTGTAATGGATTTACTGGGTGGTAAGCTAGGTAGGTGGGGTAGTGTGGTTGGAGGAGGAAGGTTCCTGAGGGTGTGGTCTTGGGGATTATATATGCCCCCTCTTTCTTTGTTCTTTATCTTGCTTCCAGACTCTATGATGTGAGAGATGTGATAATGGGGCCCTTCCCTCTCCTTCTCTCTGCTTCTTACTTTCATGCCTTGAGTGCTACAGATTTGGCCAGATGTGTTCTGAACCTCTAAATCTCCAGAACTGTGAGGAAATATATCCTCCTTTCTCTAAATTGTGTGGTCAGTTGTTTCTGGTAATAGCAGTGAGAATGCTGGTCTAGACATCATCTTCATTGGCTTCTCCTCTTCCTATTTTTCTTTCTCTTCCTACCATTGACAATGGGCATTTCTTCACCTTAAGGCTCCTTGTCAGCCTCATGTCATTTTTATGCTTTGCAAGCTACTGATTTACTGAATTTTCTTTGTGGCTTCTAATTTCATTTCTTGTTTGTCTGTTTTCCTCCTCTTCGGCCACTTTCCCTTTTGTTCTTATTTATTTTTTTCTCATTGTTTGCTCTTCTGTCTTTTTATTTGCTTTTAAGGACTGAGCCTTGGAAAATATTTCTGCCTGTGGAGTTTTCCATTGGTAGAATGACTTATCTTGCCCCTTACTGACTGATTTCTCTCTCTGCACAATAAGAAGTCATCTTTTCAAGTGCTTTCAGCTCATCCCTTCACATGGATGAAGGCACAAAGAGACATATTACTAGAAGATTCAAAATAGATTCTACATACCTGCCCCAGAAGAGATCCCTTAGGAAATATTATCCTTTTCAGAAATGTTTCCTTTTCCCTTGAAACACTGGCATACTACTAAATTGTTCTACAATTTTTCTTACTTTGCAGCTGCCTATAGTCTTTTAATTTAGTAATTCTTTTAAACCATGACCACTTTTTAAAATAATCTTTACAGAATTTACTTTCATAACTTTTGCTACCGCATTGCAGATACTCACTTAAGCATTTCACAAAAAGTCCTAGTTACCTACTCTCAACACCTTCTCAGTACATGTGTTTCTTTCCAGAATAAGGAGGAGCTTCACTTCCACAGTTACCTCTCACTTTCTCAGTAGGATTTTCTCTCCTGCCAGATGTCTTCCCCACAGTCAACTCAAGAAAGGTGGTTACGATTTCCTCAAATAGCCATATGCTTTTTCTCTTGCCATTTCTTCAGACTCTGTACATGTATTACATGTAAAAAATTGTATTTTTGATAAATGATTATAAATATTACTATTTAAACACTGAAGTCTTATTTCCTGAGACAGTGCCTGCCATTTGTTTCAACCCACCACAACAAACACATGAAATTGGTACTGTCCACCCTAGGTAACACTATCTTCCTCCTGGCCTTTCCAGTATTGTTGTATGTGTTTGGGTTTTATGTAAAATTTTAAGATAAATGTTTATCAGTATTTCATGAAACTAAACTTTATTAACATTTACTAACAACAACAACAACAATAACTATATGATTGAAGCATGCTAGATAAGACTTTTGTGATTATATAGTTCTGAGTTGAATTAGAATTACTTATCATTGCATGCATAATATATATTTATGATGATTTGTATATTTATTTATTTTGGTTCTTGGAATTGAACCCAGGGACATTCTACCTCAGAGTTATACTCCTAGGCCTTTTTAAAAAGGTTTTGTTCTTATTTTTTGTAGTACTAGGGATTGAACCCAGGGCTGTCTACCATAAAAAGCCTGTGGTATAGGCTTTTTTTTAAATTTAGAAACAAGGTCTCATAGTTGCCCAAGCTTGCCTCAAACATGTGATACTCCTGCCTCAGCCTCCCAAGTACTGGTATGTACCAACACGCCCAGCTTGCTTACTTGTGTATTTAAAGGACAATTGCAAATTTGGGCCTTTCACACTTCACAGTCCCTCTACATGTAATGGCAAAACAAAAAAGTTACTCCATGGAAGAATTTGCTTCTGCTCCTGATTACTGTCAGGTTATTTGGAAGAGGTGAGAGTTTCAGAGGCCACATGGTAGGGTGGCCATGATTAAAGAATTTCAAAGAAAAATAATAACATGGCACATATTCTTAAATTTTCATCTTCAGGTGAACATTAGAATTTAGTGAATATTTATGACTATAATGATACAACTATCTTTTTTATAATTGGATCACTGAAATTACCAAAAGTCAAACTTAGAGTTTTGCAGGTTACTCAGTTGCAAAATGGTCCACATTTTCAGCTTTCTCTGACCTCCTTTTATGAAGATAAATTAGTGTCAATAACATATATGTGGAAAGAATGCAGCCTTTAATGCTGAAGTAGTGTTATCTGAGAGGATCAAGAGGTCAGTCTCTGGTGCCCTCTAAATTCTCTTCTGCCATTGACTTCCCATCACAAGTTGACATTTCTTTCTCTGCTTCATTTTGTTGAAAGTCTGAAGAGACTTCGTTCTCCTTATCTCAGGTATGCCATAGACGTGAGTACCTTCATTCTCCTATTATTTACTACTAGTCTATACTACACCACAAAATGTCTAATATAATGAAAAGAAGAAATGATTTCAACAGAAAATGATTACAATGCTTCATTAAAACCTGACAATCTGTATGCAGAGTGAACTTCAGGGAGTTTTCTAAAGGAAGAAGGAGTGCCCGATTTAGTTTAGTTTGAATTGGAAGTCATATGCACGGGTGTACCAGAGTCCATGTTTAATAAAGTAGTCCTTTCAGGCATGTGAGTTTCCATCAGTATGAAAGGTAACTACTGTAAATCCAGATAAAATATTGACATATTAAAAAGTGAGGTATTCACATGATAACCTGATGAATCTATCATATTAATATCCAGACCTACTCCTCAAATGCCACAAATCTCATCCAGATAGTAATATTTTGTGACATAAACTGAAAAGATAAGAACTGTGGTCCCAGTAAAAAGGTTTAAAATGTTGTTGAATCTTAGAATGGTGGTATCCTGATAGTGAATTCCCTATTGCAAGATGATTAAAGTAAAAAGTAGAAGAAAAACCTGATTTAGAGAGGGCACTACCTAATGTGTCAGCACCAGGCTCAGGTGGATTAAAGTGGCACCAGAGTCTCAGGTTTATCTTCTTGTCCCTTCTTCCTAGAAGAAGAAATATTCTGTAATGTAGACTACAGTATTATTCTAATACTCTGTCCAAGTGGCCAATGAATTGAAACAGAAGGAGGGAGGGAAGGAAGGAAGAAGGGAGGATGAAAGAGAGAAGGAAGGAGGGAGGGAGGGAGAGAGGGAGAGAGGGAGAGAGGGAGAGAGGGAGAGAGGGAGAGAGAGAGAGAGAGAGAGAGAGAGAGAGAGAGAGAGAGAGAGAGAGAGAGATGAATCGGACAATTGATTGGCCAGCAAACAATTTGAGGAAGACATTCATACATAAATATAACACAGAATATGAAATTTTGCATGGCTTATATATTGCTTATTAAAACCCTCACTCTGTTGGTCTATGGGCA
>PVLC010047184.1:0-11070 GCA_004027655.1 Graphiurus murinus
AAAGATGTATGATTACAATGCAGGAATTAATTAAAAATGCAATTGCAATAAAACATTTGGGTTAATTTGAGAACTACATCATATTTATCGTATTAATCCCATTTTATGTAGTAAAATTCACATTATTTACATGAAAACAATTCTTTTTCAAATCAGAAGCCACAGTAAGCTGGGAAAGTATATGAATTGCTTTTTAAAAATGAAAAATAAGTGAAGGTCATCTACTCAAGCAAGCATTGCCGTATTCATGTTGAATGAACATACTATTTAAAATAAGACACTGACTCTGGTCTCCAGATGAGTATAGTAGGTGGCTCTCAAGTATGCTTCACGAGAGTTCATCTGAATTTTTCTTCAGTCTTTCCTTGTGAGGGAAAAACATAACCTTGTCTCATTTATTTTTATTCTGCTCACTCATTACAAAAGATCTAGAAATCACAAAAACAAGTACTGAGGATATTTAATTATGCTTTTCCATTTGCCAGTGAGAACTTTTCTCACTCTATCCATCCTGAAGCATTATTCTGCCTCATTTATATTGGATATGATTTTAAAACTCCTTTAGTTTGCTCAAATGATTTTCAACAAGCATTTTATAGCAAAATGATTTTCCTCTTCCTTTCCTGCTAGTATCATTGCTCCAGAATTTCTATTTTATTCTTAGTCTTTATTGTTTCCTTGGTGAGAAGTGAGATATTCACAGAAACTTCATGTAGCACATAAAATAACAGTTTATCATAGAGCAGGATATTTACCAAAGGAGCACATCATATACAGGTAACAAGTACCCTTCTTGATAAAGGTTAAATTTATCAGAGTTTCACTCAAAGTGTATATGGAAACAAAGTTAAGATTAAGAGACTCATGGGATTAAGAGTTTAGTGGTAGTCACTAGAAAATGATTCTATTGAACAGGTATAAGCTGAGGTTCAGAACACCACATATTCCCAACTTGACCACCAATAAATTCTTACTTTAGGTAATTTTCCTCCTTCTACATTATACTAATCTGTAATATTATCAATTAGATTCCCTCCACACATTCAGTAGGGGAGCTGATCTGCCCACACATTGTAATACCAGTACTTGGGAGTCTGAGACAGGAGGATTGCAAGTTCGAGGCTAGCTTCAACAACTGAGTAAAACTCTCAGCAACCTACTGAGACCCTATTTCAAAACAAAAAATAAAAAAGCCTCAGGATATAGCCCTGGGATCAATCTCCAGTGACAGACACACAAACACACACACACGCAAACACAAGCACACACACACACACACACACACACACATTTTTCTTTACCTAACATAGATCTGTTCGGTATATATATGTTAGATGGAAAAATATTTGGAATGTTACATTTGCTACTCCACCAAACAAAGAAATTTTGAGAAAAATATTGAACTAGTTTTGGATTTGAAATTTGTTATGCCAAAACTTAGAAATTTTATCATATGTGCACCATATATAACCTAGAAGTCTTGCAGGGAACTTTGTAGAGAAATAAAAGAGAATCCATTAATACTTGGAAGTACTTTTTTTTTTTTTTGAGGCAGTGAGTTTTTAATGCTACATAATCATGTTTTCTTCTGTTCTCTATAGGTCTTTTCACATTTGTGGAATTTTGAGCAAAAAATATTTATAAACAACATGATAAATGCTGCCTATTAGCATTTGACTGGGCATAATGCAGAATAATTAATGTTTAAAAAAATGAATGAACACTCTTGTCCTCATCAGTGGTGAATTTGTTTTAGGAAAGAGGGATTTGAAATCAGATAGCCTTGAGTTTGAATGCCTATGCTAACTTGTGAAACTAAGATATTGTAACTAAAGAAACTGACCAAGATACACTGCTTTGACTTCAGTTTCATCATGGGTAAATGTATATAGGAATAGCATCTACTCAGAATTATGCTATTACTTGCAAATACACATGCTATCACTTAAAAATATGTGCTACCCAAACCTAACCAAAGATATTCCTATTTCTTACATTTTTTTATTATATTTAAGTTCCCTTTTTGACCCTGTACATCAAGCAGTGAACAAATCACCAACTAGGGTGAAGTTTTATTATTTTTCCTACCATGAAATGATTTCTTCCCTCTGCACTGACATTCAGTAAGTAAGTAGGGAGGGCAGAGCATTTACATTCTACTCAGTCATGGTGGCCAAAGGGAGACCACAAATGGCACCTCAGAATAAGCTAATAGGATGGGAAGCTTTGGCTATCGGGCTTATTTGAACTTTGTGTTTGGCTAAAGATCATAGTTTCTGATTTTTACCAATTGTCTATTCTCTGAATCTGGTATAGGTCATAATAGGAATTAAGGGGGGAGGGTAAGAGTGTTTATCAAACACATGACTACATCTAGACTTTCAGTAATGCTACTAGTGGTTTAGACCCTTGGGTTTTAAATGGTTTTGTTCATTCAATACTTAACCATTCAACACATAACAATCTTCAGGTATTTCTGACATTACGACTTTTAAAATGCTTGAGCAAAATTATATTTTAATTTTGAACTACATATAATATTTCAGAAATTATATTTATCTTAGTGTATTTCTTATTATAAAATCAATTAATCTGTTCAGTTAAAAAATTCACATAATATAGTGGATGAAATAATATGCCAAATCTAGGTGTCTTCCCTCTCCAATTCATGTGAACCAGTTCCAATGTCCAAAAAAGCCATTATTAACTGTTTCTCTTAGTTATCTGTCAAATTTCAAATGATATATCCATATGATTTTCTAATTTATCAAATTAATATAGTGCCTAGTTAATCATTATTAAAAATAATAAATTCCAGTAGTTATTTGGCTTCAGAAAAAAGACTACACTTGATTCAGTATTTCCCTCATCTAAAAACTAGAGTATTTATAAACTTTACCTTGTTTTTACTTGTATATTAAATGAAGTAATGTGTGTATTGACTTCTAGTTTTATAGATTGGTTTTCCCATTAATTACATGAGGGATTTGTGGTAGATATGTTGAAAGACATGTACAATTAAATACATTCATATTTTTATTCCACATTATCTTATAGTTGCTGCATTTTAAGTCACTTATACAAGAGGCTCAAATGCAACTGTATTCTCACTCCTCTCTTTCTCCCTGTAACTCAGTATTCATTTATGTACCATCTTGTTCAACTCAATGAGTGTCTGATGAAAAATAGATCGTCATTCATTTTTCTGAAGTTCTAAGTTAAAGAGGTTGGTACATTTCCTTTCCAAGAGAAACAATTATCAGAATGATTTCTCTACTTGTACATCCTCATGCTGTCTCATAGAGGATGTTATTTTATTCACTTTCTCTTCCTGGAACCTCTTTCAGCATAGACTGTCTTCCCAAATCAAAGTTTTTAAAAATTTATGGTAAGTGTTTCTTAGCAAGATTAATGTACCAGCGCTCAAAGTCAATTCCCTGGCTCCCTAAGGAACCCCCCCTTCCCACCCCACCAACACATCATACTTAGGTCTTATAGATTAAGGCATATTTGTAGTTTACTATACTTGAATCCTCAACTTTTTGCTTTTTTTTCTTGTTTATACTAGGTAATAAGGATATGAGCCCTTTTTAATGGTGTTTGTAAAAACCATTTTGTTTTGCTATTTGACTGACTTGTTGGAAGGGACTCTGAGGAGCATTCAATTGAGATAATCATTATACAGGCAAACAAGACAGTACTTTTGTACAATGAGCTCATCTTATTTCAATTTTTACTTTTTGTATCCCACATACTTTTTGAATATGCTTTTATTGGCACACTGTAACTATATATCATAGTAAAGTTCAATGTGATGCAAACATACTTGCATACAGCACTTGGTGTATTTTCCTCTGCATCCCACCCTGCACCTCCTCCCCACACATGTTAGAGAGATAAGTAGTGATACGTTCATATAGGGATATAACATTATTTCAACTGAATGCTTCATCAAGTTTCCTTTTTCCCCTCCCCACCTCCTTCCTCCAATTTCTTTTCACTAGTCTACCGCTCTACTTTTTCATTCATCTGAAGTTCCTTTTGTTTCCTATTTTCTCCCCAGCTTTCACATATGAGATGAAACATACTGGCTGATTTCACTTAGATAATAATCTCTAGTTTCACATCCATTTGTTTGCAAATGACATAATTTTATTGTTCCTTATGGCTGAGTAAAATTCTATTTTGTACAATTATCAAGAATACAAACAAACGGGCATGGTGGCGCATGCTTGTAATCCTAGCATTTGGGAGGCTGAGACCGGAGGATCCCGGTTCGAGGCCAGCCTCAGCTACCTAGTGAGGCACTCCACACTTAGTGAGACCTGGTTTCAAAATAAAGAATAAAAAATGGGGCTAGGGGTATAGCTCAGAGGTAGACCGCCCCTGAGTTCAATCCCTAGTACCACACACACACACAAAAAAATACAAACAATAACAAATGATGGTGAGGATGTAATGTAGAGAAATAGGAACTCTTGTACACTGTTAGTGGGATTGTACTATCGAGATCAGTTTTGAGGTTCCTCAAAAGACTAGGAATGGAGCCACCATATGACCTACTATACTACTCTTTGTTATCTTTCCATGAGAATTAAAGTCAGAATACTATAGTGATACATACACATCTATGTTTATAGAAGCATAATTCACAATAGCCAAATTATGAAACCAGCCTAGGTGTCCATCAACAGATGAATGGATAAGGAAAATGCTACATACTCTTTTCAAAATGTACAAAAGCCAAATCTATTCACTAAGACTTGTAGAAGAGCTGCCTTCAGTGCATTTTGGATTTCCCGAACATAATTTTTTGAAGAAATGCTAGAATCTAAAAAATCAAACAAATACTGAAAAATAACATCTCTCTTCTGCCTCTATGTTCTAATTTCTTTGACTTTCCAACATGACCTGAGAGTTCCATGACATCCTTCCACTTGAGCCAGAATAAGAGCCAAAACCACATACTTTAGGGGTTTCCCCAAATATCACCCCACTTCTGGTACCAATTTCTCTCCTATTAGCTACCAGGGCATAAAAACTCATCCTCAAAACTTAGAGTTTTAAATTAAAAAATCATTTTATTCACCTGTCACATTCTACAGTTTGGTGAATCGAGCTACACAGCTATACTGCACTGATTTTATGTGAAGCTGAATCATGAATATTATAGAATAGTATGGGTATGATCATGAATATTGTGTATATTCATCAATAAACCCTGATTGGGATGGTATTTCCATGATGACTCATTCCCATAGCTGGTAGTTGATGCATGCTGTCACCTGGTAATTCAGCTGGGACTGTCAAATAGTGTGCCTACATATTGCCTCTATTTGTGACTTGGTTCTTTCACAGTAAAGAGCTATATATCAAACGAAAGTATCCCAAGATATTTTCAATTGTGAGGAAACAAAAGTTTCAAATATTCTTGAAGAATAGACACAAAACTAGAAGAGCATCATTCTGATATCTCTACTCAGTTAAGGTCAGGTCTTGCATATGTAAAAGGCAGAAAAATAAACCTCCTCAGTTGAAGTGACAAAAAAATAGGGGGAGACTATTTTTTCTACCATACATCAGGTTGTGCTATTAGGTACTGTAGAGCTGGGCAAAAAAAAAAAAGTTCTTGCCTTCTCTACAGCTTACAGATTAGTTATGGACACAGAGAAAATATATTGTGTTAGGCAGTAATATGTGTTATGGTAAAGAGAATAGGAAGTGACTGTGTGTAAGAGCTGTAGTATTTGAGAGTATTGTAGGGAAGACCACCGTAGGCAGGTGTTATTGAATAAGGACCTAAGAAAATAAGAGAACCCACACAGCACATTTCAGGAAGCATGAGTACTATTATATTTAGATATGAGATGTGCCCTAAAGAGTTTATTTATTAATATTCAGGGTTTATATAATTGAGTCATAAGGATTGTAATTCAAGCAGTGGATAAATCTATGGTAATGGATTTATCTGGGTGTGAATGGAGATGTGGCTCCCTGGGGGTAGAGGGAGGAAGAGCCCTCCCCACACTCCCTCTCTCTTGCCCCTGGCTTCCATGATGTGAGGAGCACAGCCCATGGGCTCTCCCTCTCTCCACCTCACACCACCTGAGATCCCGTCTTCAGACTGAACCCAAAACTATAAGAAAATACATTTTTCCTCTTAAGTTACACGGTCAGGTCTTAGATTATGATTGACTGTGAGAATGCTGACTAGAACATTCCAAGTTCCTAAGGAGAGAGCATTGACGCTAACCAGTGGAAGGAGCAAAGAGTGGACAAGCAAACAAATCATGTTGTTCTTAGTCAATCACATTAAGGAATTTGATTCTTATTCATAAAAAGAGATGACATTAGAAGGATTTAAGCAAAGAAACAGCTCTGGATTAAAGTTTAATATGACTGGTCTGGATCCTGGCTTGAGAACAGACATGGGGCTGAGGAAGAAAATAGCAAAACTAATTAGCAGGTTATTGCTAAATAGTGGTTGAGAGATGATAGTGATTATAACTACAATTGGCTTAGGTGAAAAAGGATGTAAGTAAATACTGTTTTAATTTTAAATAAAACAAATAGTGTTTTGAGAATTTTAATGTGGAACATGAGGATAAATGGCAAATCAAGGATGACATCAATCATTTTGATTTCAAAATTCCTGAAGGCAATTACTCATTTGGCCCTCAACTGTCCCCTGTCTGAAATTGAAGATTTGAAGCAGTTACTCTGTGTCATCCAACCAGTGTATAGTGGGTGAGTTGGTGGCAGATAATTTGTTGCTAGTTTTACAGGTCTTCAGACAAATACAGATTTTACTTGAAGAGTAAAATAAACATAACCCGAGAAGCCTCAGTCACATCTAAACTAGATTAAATGACATCTTACTTTGTTTGGGTTGCTTTATCAAAAATACCACAAACTGGATAGCTTATAAACAACATAAATTTATTTCTCACAGTTCTGGAGTCTGGGAAGCCCAAGGTCAAGGCTCTGGCAGATTCAGTGCCTTGCGAAAACCCCCTTCCTGGTTCATAAATGGTGGCTTCTTTCTACATCCTCACATGATGGAAGGGGTAGGGATGTCCCTTGTTTCTCTTTTATAGGGAACTAATCTTAATATAAGAACTCAATCTTCATCACCTAATCCCTTGCCAAAGTCTCCACCTCCTAATACTGTCACCTTGTGGGTAGATTTCAACATATGGATTTTGAGGTGACTTGTTATAGCTAGATATAGAATTGCTCCTAAAGTGCTCATAAATTGGTGCTTGGAGTTGATATAATTGAGTCATGAGGATTGCAATCCAAGCAGTGGATAAATTTGTTGTAATGGATTTATCGGTATGGTGGTCTGAGCTCGAGCAGTTGGATCCTTGGGGCTGCAGCCTTGAGGATTATATATGGTTCCTCCCCCTCTTTCTTGCTCTCTTATTTCTAGAATTCATGACATGAGAAAAAAGCCTTGATTTCTCCCTCTTTCTACTTCTTGCCACCACCACCATGTCCTGAGATCAGTGGTACCCAGCCTCACATGAACTGAACCCCAAAATATGAGCAAATAAATCTTCCTTCCTCTAAGATATATTGTTAGTTCTTTAGATTATAGTTCTGACAATGCTGACTAACACAGAAATTGGAACAGGAGAAGTAGAGTCAAAACTCTATCTAAGTCTGAGCATGTGTTTTGTGAGTCTTTGGAACTGGTATGTCAGAGGAAATAGGAAAGGTCAGAAGGTGGCTAGAAAAGCAGATTGTAGAGTCTGTGCTAAGGAGAATTTGGAGGAAAAAGAGGACTCCACAGGGAAATGTTACATTCTGGTTAAGAACTTAATCAGCATTTTGTCCATGTCCTGAAAATTTGTATGAGACAGAATTTAAAGACAATGGACTGATTAAACTGGTGGAGGAAATCTCAAAACAGCAAAATATCCAAACTGCATTATAGATATTGATGTTTGTGTTCAACAAATTGTATTCAATCTGAATTTCAGGAGTAGAAAATAAAGCAGAAACACTGTAGATTTGTAGTTTGGGTAGAAAGGCACGCGTAAAACTGAGGCCAAGAGAGATGATGTTTTGGAAGAAAATAAGACGCATGAAAGGAAGGAGGAAGTGGTGGCCATGATGGGCCAGCAATGGCCGTGATGGAGGTGGCAGATGGAGTTGGGGCCAGCAGTGACCTGGATAGATGCAGATCCAGCTATGGCCTAGATTGAGCCGGCTCTGCAGCTGTGATTGAAAGGGCCCAGAGGCAGTGAATAAAGAGGTCATGACTACCTTTCCTGCTGGTGGCTGATCTTGGTGCCCACATAATGTTGACTTTTCTAGAAAAGGGGGTCATGGAAGCCTCCCCTCAGATTTCAAAGAAGGCCTTATAAGCCAAGTAACATGTGGTAGGATTGGAATAGGGCAATTTGTGAAGCTGTGAGGGTGAAGCTAAGGTTGCAAGAAAAAATCCTGTAATTTAGAAACTCCAGAAATGTGGAACAACCGTGAAGAAAGGCTGAGAGCTGTGAGCCATGGATCCAGACTGGAAGAGCCAGTATGTTGCCCATCGCAACCAACCAGGCCACAGGGGGAGGGGCTGCAAAGGCCCCTGGGGAGCACATCTCACCGCCATGTGCCTTGAATGCCAGAAATAGAGCCACAGGGATAAATGCTTGCCCCGATGGATTTTGAAATTGTTTTGGTCCCATTTTTTTCTTTCTATGGCTCTATTTCTTCCCTTTGAGATGCAACACTTACTCTTTGCCACTGTACATTGAATTAATGTAATTTTTTTTTTTTTTTGGCATGAGTTCTTCAGGGGTTAGAAGCAGAATGTTATAATTAGATTTAAAAATACTCCCTGAGAAGCTCATAAATATGTGTTCAGAGTTGATGTAGTTGATTCATGAGGGTTGTAATCTCAGCAGTGGGCGGCCTGGGTAGGTAGTATGTGGATGGAGAAGGTGGTCCCTGCAGCTTCGATCTTGGGGATTATATATGGTTCCTCCTCCCCTGGCTGGCTCTCTCTTTCTTCTGGCCTCCATGATGTGAGAGAGAAGCCTTGCTCTCTTTCCCTTTGTTCTTCCCACTGTCATGCCCTGAAATCTATGATTCTGGGCCTCACATGGACTGAACTCAAAATCTGCGAACCATGAGCAAATAAATCTTTCTTCCTCTAAGTTATGGATATAGCCATGAGAATGCTGAGTAATACATGACTCAAACATTCAAACCAAAGCAGATGATCAGATGCTTGACCTCTAGCCTGTACCTAAGGCATAAGAGAATGAGATCTTGAAAGGCATGAGGAGAAGTGTGAATATGTTTTATAAGTAGGAGGGCTCTAAATTGTTAGGAGCCAGAGGGTTAGCTATAAGAGCAGAGTCAAAGATGCCCCCCCATAATTCAAGCCTCCTAGAATTTGTCTGTCTCTAGTCCATTCTCGTATTGAATCAGAGACACCCCCATGTAATGAATGGTGAAAATTAAGCTGTATGACTTCCTACTTAGAGAGGTCCACAGAGAGATTAACTGAAAGCTCTGGACACAATTAGTACCAATTTTCCAGCTATATAGTGAGCCACACAGAAAGGGGTTCCTCTGGCCCCAGTCAATGCTAAAGCACCTGCAGACATCTGACAGTAACAATATAATAAACTAAAAACCAGGAACACTCTATTAAGAAACCGTTGGAGAAAATAAATGACTGTCATTATTGTTGCTGCTGTTGTTTTAAGCCATTAAGTGTTATATCAATTGCCATACAAGAATAGAGATATAAAACTGATGATGAGACTCTGTGCAATTTTAAGAGAAATATAAAAGAGAGAGAGGTCAGGCATGGTGGCATACACTTGTAATCCCAGTACTTGGGAGGCTGAGGCTGGAGGATCTGGATTTGTAGCCAGACTCAGCTACTTAGTGAGCCCCTCTGCAACTTAGTGAGACCCTGTTTCAAAAAAATAAAGAATAAAAAATAAGGCCAGGAATCTAGCTCAGAGGTAGAATGCCCCTGGGTTCAATCTCCAGTACCAAAAAAATAAAAAATGAAAAAAAGAGAAAATCCCGGACACAGTTTGATATTTAGGTATCCAATGGACAAAGGTAAATCAACAAAGGAAACGAGGCAGTGGCAAGAGAGAAAGAGAAAGCTAGGTGAATGTGATACTCAGAAATCCACAAGTGGAAAGTGTTTCAAAGATGACTGGCCACTGACCAGTAGTGTCGATGCTGCTCCTGGTCAAGAGAAATGAGGAAATGTAAATTTCACGAGTAACCTTGCTAGGAGCAGTTTGGACAAAGCTCATTGAAGTTAGTTTAAAATGCATGAGAGGAGAAAAATTAACAGCAGTGAGTGTAGATCACGTTGAAGGAAATTTGTTATAAAGAAAGAGAAGATAGCCGGGCATGGTGGCGCACTCTTGTAGTCCCAGCATTTGGGAGGCTGAGACCGGAGGATCCGGGTTCGCGGCCAGCCTCAGCTACCTAGTGAGGCACTCCGCAACTTAGTGAGACTCGGTTTCAAAATAAAGAATAAAAAATAGGGCTGAGGGTATAGCTCGGAGGTAGAATGCCCCTGAGTTCAATCCCCAGTACCGCAAAAAAAAAAAGAAAGAGAAGATAAGGTCATAACAGGAATATATCCAGACTTCCCTCAACACGACACTAACCTATGAATAAATGGGTGTTATGCCAGCCACTGAAGGAAATTTCAAGTTCAAAAATATACTGGAATATAAAGTGCTATGAAATTTGTTTTTATTCCATATGTTCCTCCTCCCCTGGCTTGCTCTGTCTTTCTTCTGGCCTTCCTGATGTGAGAGAGAAGCCTTGGTCTCTTAGAAATGGTCAGAAGCAAATAGTCAGAACTGATAAGAAATGTAAGCCTGAGCCGGGCGTGGTGGCGCACGCTTGTAATCCCAGCATTTGGGAGGCTGAGACCGGAGGATCCGGGTTCTCGGCCAGCCTCAGCTACCTAGTGAGGCACTCCGCAACTTAGTGAGACTCGGTTTCAAAATAAAGAATAAAAAATAGGGCTGGGGGTATAGCTCGAAGGTAGAATGCCCCTGAGTTCAATCCCCAGTACCG
>PVLC010047185.1:0-11182 GCA_004027655.1 Graphiurus murinus
GATCCTGTACAGTCGCTGAAGGAGGGCAGCTTTCTCCCGTTCCCCTCTGTAGGAAGGGTCCGAGGTCTCTTTCTGGCAATCAGGAGCCTCCTGTCTTCTGGCACCTCCGTAGCCTCCTCCCTTCCCGGCCATGTGCTAGTTTCTGGATGGGGGCTGCCCCCAAGAGGGGGCGTGAGGAGCTCTGTTAGCCCCTGAGCCAGCTGTGGGCCCAGGGCAGGCAGCTGTGCTGTCGGCCTCCCTCTGGGCTGATGCGGCCGGCCATCTTTCACGCAGAGTTACGTAAGCTTGAGTCAATTGGGGCTTAGAGCCGTTCATTGTAGGCTATTTTTAAGCTGAAACACATCACAGCAGAGGGGTCACTGCACTGCCGGCTTGCAGGGAAGGTTGCTTAAACATCTGTTATTTAAATTTCCCTGTGCCTTAGAGCTCAGAAGCCATATCCTCTTGCTTCTAGTGGGTTCTGTCTTCTACATCCCAGATTACGGGGGGAATTATTACCCCCTCACCCTGCCATAGATTCCCCTAGGGCTGGGGTTCTCTGTCCCTGGCTGTCTTCCTCTGGGACCACACAGGGGGATCAGGGAGCAAAAGGTGCCAACTCCTTTTTTGGGGGGAGGGGAGATATTGGGGATTGAGCCCAGGGGCATTCTACCTCCAAGCTACACCCTCTCCCCCCAGTCTTATTTTCTATTTTGAAACAGGATCTTGCTAAATTGCTTAGGCTGGACTCAAACCTATGATCCTCCTGCCTCAGCCTCTCAAGTACTGGGATTACAGGCATGTGCCACCCTGCCTGGCAAGTGCCAGGTATGGTTCTGTGTCTGTGGAATGGGGGCATCCTGGCCAGGAGAAACGTCAGGGAAGCAGAAAGTCTAGGGCTCATGGGTCACTTGGGCAGCTCAAGAGAGGGAGAGCCAGGAGAGCGAGGTACACACAAAGTACTGGGTGTGCACCTAGGAGACCGAGGCTGCATCCCTTCCTCCTGGGGACCTTTGTTTCCCATCAGCACAGAGAGAGATGAATCATGGGATCCTCTTGAGTCTCTTCAGAATCCTGCCTTTGTCTGGGCTGTGTTCCTAGCTGGAATGCCCTCCTTCCACAGATCCACGTGCTATCCATCTGCAGTCTCCAGTGTATGCACCCCGGCCAGCGGGCAGGGATGAACCTCTGGGAAGAAGGACCTCGTGTTCTGAACCAAGTCAAGTGAATGGCTATGCTGCAAGCCCTTGAGGGTTCCTTGTGAGCCCCGGTTTTTGGAGATGTCCAAAGCCTTCGAAGGCGACAAAGAGTGGAAGGCAAGTGGAAGAGTGCAGGACCAGGGACTTGACAGAGCTGGCTGCCTCCTGGGAACACAAGGGAGCCGAAAATAGGTCTGTGTTGGAGACATGGACCTGGTGGCCACAGAGCTCCCAGCAGAGTGTATACTCTGGTTCCAGGGAGTGAACCCAGAACCTCATGCATGCTAGGCAAGCATTCTACCACCAAGCTACATCGCCAGCCCATTTGTTTATTTATTTATTTATTTTTGCAGTGCTGGGGATTGAACCCAGGGGCATTCTACCTCTAAGTTACACCTTCAGTCCTATTACTTTTTATTCTTTATTTTGAATCAGGGTCTCACTAAGTTGCAGAGGGCCTCACTAAGTAGCTGAGGCTGGCCTCGAACCCGGATCCTCCTGTCTCAGCCTCCTGTCTCAGCCTCCCAAGTACTGGGATTACAAGCGTGCGCCACCACGCCTGACTCATCTAGCACTTTTTAAAAGTATTTTATTTTGAGAAAGGGTCTCAGAGTTGCTAAGGCTGGCCTCCAGCTTGCACTCCTCATTGCTCAGCCTCCCAAGTAGCTGGGATTCGAGGCATGAGTCCAGGTGCCCGACAGTAGCTCTCCCTCGAAGCCCTTCCTTTCCTCTTTCCACTATCCCAAGGCCTCCTAGGTGGCAGGCTCGGGGGCCTACTCCATAGGGGAGGATTTCCCAAGGTGCTTCGACAAAGCTCCCCAGGGCTTGGGGCTTCCTGCCAAGCCTGGAGGTCAAGGTGAAGCGTGAGGGAGCTGGCAATGCCAGGGCTCGCCTTCATGGGGGAGACTCCCGCCAGCCTCGCCTTGGAACTGAGCCGAGCCCCTTCCCCACCACATGGCCCTCAGCCTGGGGGAATGGGCTCAGCCTGGGGGAGGGGCACTCTAGGTTGCCATGGCAACACGTTGGCCCTCCTCACTTCCCAGAAACAGAAATAGAATTGGGCGCCCTTCTTCCTGGTGAGAGACTATTTAAAAACAAGTGGGGGTGGGGGGCACAGGGCACTATCCCCAGGGGCTGGGCAGAGGGGCCTGGACTGGAGCTCCTCCCCTCTAAGTGCTAGGAATGAGCCTGACCCAAGGGGCTCTGCAGCCACCAGGTCCCTGGGAGGCCGCTGGCTTAAGAGACACCAATAAGGACAATGTCCCTCCCAGGCTGAACTGCCTGATCAGCTCTCCGGGGGAAGAGCAGGTCCATGCAGGCTAGAGCTTGGGTGTGGGCTTGGGCCTGCGGTACTGGAAGGGAGGCGTGTTGCATCCCCTCCAGAGGACCGGTGCCTGCATGGTTTCGGCATGGCGTTGTGCCTCCATACGTTTCCAGGTGGGTCCAGAACCTGGTGGTCTAGCTTCAGGTTCTGGCTTTACTATCTAAGACAGGCTTCTCTCCTGCTCCCCAACCCCCCGCCCCTTTTTTCCCGGTATTGGGGATTGAATTCAGGGGCATTCTACCTTCAAGCTACACCCCCAGGCCTATTTTTCATTCTTTACTTTGAAACAGGGTCTTACTAAGTTTCGAAGTGTCTCACTAAGTAGCTGAGGTTGGCTGCGAACCCGGATCCTCCGGTCTCAGTCTCCCAAATGCTGTGATTACAAGCGTGCGGCGCCACCACACCCAGCTCCCTTTTTTAAAATTTTGTGATTGGTATTGGGGATTAAACCCAGGGGTTGCTCTACCACTGAGCTGCATTACCCCAGCCCTTTTAATTTTAATTATTATTTTTTGTGGTACTGGGGATTGAACCCAGGGGCATTCTACCTTTGGGCTATACTCCCAGTCCTATTTTATTTATTTATTTATTTATTTATTTATTTATTTATTTATTTATTTATTGCAGTACTGGGGATTGAACCCAGAGGAGTTCTACCTCAAAGCTACACCCCCGGCCCTATTTTTTATTCTTTATTTTTGAAACAGAGTCTCACTAAGTTGCAGAGGGCCTCACTAGGTAGCTGAGGCTGGCCACGAACCCGGATCCTCCAGTCTCAGCCTCCCAAGTACTGGGATTACAAGCGTGCGCCACCACACCTGGCTCTATTTTAGTTTTTATTTTGAAACAGGGTCTCACTAAATTGCTGAGGCTGGCCTCATGTCTCTGATTCTATCCCAGCCTCCCAAGTACCGTACTGGGATTACAGGCATGTGCCACCATGCCTGGCTTTTTTTTTTTTTTTGCGGAACAGGAGATTGAACCCAGGGGTATTCTACCTCCAAGCTACACCCCCACTCTATTTTTTTATTCTTTATTGTGAAACAGGGTCTTACTAAGTTGTGGAGGGCCTCACTAAGTAGCTGAGGCTGGTCATGAACCCGGATTCTCCAGTCTCAGCCTCCCAAGTACTGGGATTACAGGTGTGTGCCACTGCACCCAACTCCCCTCTCTCCTTTCTGGGCTTTTTCTCCTCTGTAATAAAGGTACGATAGTGCCCAGCTCATTTGACTGCTATAAGACTGGGTTATATATTCTCCACATTGCACCAGCCTAGAAGAACCCGATCGCTCAAATTGTATAAAATTCCTTTTTCTTTTTGACATCGGTTGCTTATTTTGTATGCAGGTAGGCAGCTGAACCCAACCAGCCAGGATCCAGGCAGTTTCCCTGGCGTGGCTGCCAGTAACAATATCAGTCATTGTTATTATTGCTGTAAGCAGTGTTTGCTTCCCAGGTGGAAGGCTCTTCTCTCTCCTGGCTGCCTCCTCTGTGCCTTCCCTTCAGCCGGCTCTGCACTCTTCCTCTAGGAGCCCTCGAGCAGTTGCTCAGGAAGGACCCCAGCTGTGGAAAGGAAGGTTATGTCTCACCTCTGCAGGAGGCTGAGGGTGGCTCAGTGGTCAGACAGGCGGGCGTCTCTCAGAGTGTTCCTCCATTCCTCCCCAGCCCTCCCAGGCTCAGCCCAGCTCCCACACTGCACAGGCACGAGAGGAGGCTGCTGTTGGCATCGATGTCACACACACACACACACACATACACACACACACACACACACACACACACACCTCACTTGCCCAGACCAGAGATTAATGAAGTTTATAGTATTTTACCAGTACATATGTTGACGACAGACCACAGACCCCTGGGCTCTGCCACCTTTCTGGGTCATAGCATGGTGCTAAGCAGCTCGGCTCTCCCAGTATTGGAGCCCTGTGCCCCCATTCTTAATAGAAGACTGCATCTGGGGAGGGGGAGGGGGAGGGGGCCCAGGGGAATTTGAGATGTGGCTGAGTCAGGCTGAGCCTGGTGCAGGGTCAGAAAGGAGCCGAGGCAGCATGGTGCTAGCCTTGGTCCCTGGTCACACAGCCTCACACCCCACAGCCAACTGTAAACACTATTTTTAACCTCTGTGAAAACACACCACCGCAGAGGACACGCTTGCTGCTGCATTCCTCACAAACCTGTTTCCTGGGTGGAAAGACTGAGGTCTGAAGGGACATGGCCAGAGGAGGAGGCCCAGAGCTCAGAGCTCGGCAAGGGAAGAGGGTCTGCCCCTGCCCCTCGTCAGAACCCCCAGACCCATGCACATGGCAACTGGCGGCTCTCCAAACCGTTGCCCAAGTCTGTCCTCTGGGACCGCTGGACAGTTCTGGGCCCGGGGGCCTCCTAGGACCCCTCTCCAAGGCCACATGTCCCTGAAGCCCAGGACCAGGACTGCCCTCCTTCCCTGTATTTCCCTATCTAGGGAGTGGAGGGTGGACCTGCCCACCTGGTCTGATAGGTGACATTTCCCACCCATCTACCCCTTTTCCAGCCCTATCTCCAACTTGTCCTTCCTGTGCAGGCAGCTCAGTCCTGCACCTGAGGGGTTCCCACTGGGTGCCTGGCCCGGTGCTCCCCATGTCCCTACCGCACCCATCTTATAATTGCTACCTGGCTGGCCCTGCGGCCACTGGGGCCTGAGTCTGGCTCCGTGACCACTGTGACCTAGCCCTGTGTCTGGTGCTTGCTCCCTCACCCCACCCCCACCCACCCCCACCCCACCTCCACCCCCCATGGCCAAGGTACAAGCTGACACAATGCAGCAGGAGCTGGAACATTCTGGCTTGAGGATTCTGAGTGGAGGCCCTCCCCCCACCCTGCCACCCCCATCCCCACCCCTGCGGATACTGGTCCTGGGCTTCAGGGACATGTGCTCTGGGGAGGGGGCTCTATGAGGCACAGGCAGAGGAGAACCATCTGGAGCCGCAGAGACTGCCAAGGAGCTGCTGTCCCTGGAGCGGGAGCTGGGAAGCATAGGGGAGGGGAGTTTGGGCTGGAGCACGGGCCCCCCAGCCTCTTACGTCTCCCAGGACTAAGTGGTGAAGGGGCTTTGCCCCCCGCCAGTGGGCCCAGTGCCAGGGGCCTCCTCTGAGTCCGCCCTGCCCCCCTGTCTCCTTGGCCTTACGCTGGCCCGCTTGGGCATTGCCTTATTCGGGCTGGCCTGGACCCGAGTGGTCACCGCTGGTAAGGCAAGAGGAGGCTGGCCTTCACTGGCCAACTTTACCGGAGGCTTCTCTGCCTCCCAAGGTCCCCGGGGCAGGCCCCTCTCCTCCGGGGGTGGGGCCCCTGACTTCCCACACTGTCACCTTCCAGGTCACTGGGGGCTGTGATGTGTGGGGTTGCCATGGCAATGAAGTGGGGGCAGGGCACCCTAGGGCATGGAGCAGGACTATGGAAGCCACCAAGAAGGTGGGGGGCCCTGATCCATCGGGCCCCCAGGGCCACCCCTCAGCTGACAGCCAGCAGCTGGGGGGTGGCTTCAGAGGGTCCCAGGGACCATGGGTACGCTCAGGATCCCTATACTTCAAGCAGGGGTTGTCATTTTCCCCTGAGACCATCATTGACGGGGTCTGTATCCCTGCCCCCCAGGGCCACACCCCTGAGCCCATTCACCAGCTTCTCCAGGACCCTGCTCAGGTTAGCTCCGCGTGCAGCTACGGGCAGGCCTCCCAGGATGTCCCAAGATACCCCTCCACTGGCCTGTTCACAAGCCCCACCCTGAGAGCCCAACAGCACCTCATCATGGACGACGGGACCCTGAACCCCCCAGTGTGCCTGCGCCCCTGTGACGTGACTCCGCACGGACCCGCGCATGCCCGGTTTCAGGTACTGATTGGGAGGGAGGTCAAGGCTCCAGCCAAAGTCCTGATAGGCTGGGGCAAAGGCCCCTGCAACACTGACCAGATGGCACCCACGGGCACCAGGAAGAGTCGGTGGATCCCCTACTTCCTTCCGGGAGAAGTTGGTACCGCTGAAGGCCAATGTCCTCTTCGGGCTCCGGCTCCAACTCCGACTCCAGCTCCAACTCCGACTCCAGCTCCAACTCTGACTCCAGCTCCAACTCCGACTCCAGCTCCAACTCCGACTCCAGCTCCGGTTCCGGCTCCAGCTCCGATTCCGGCTCCGGCTCCAGCTCCAGCCCAAGATCAAGGCCAGGATGAGGGCCCAAATCTGGCTGAGGCTCCCCCCACAAGCACAACTCCAACTCCAGCTCAGGCTACTACTCCAGCGGTGGATGTGACCCCAAAGCCTGAAGCAGTTGAACCCCACTCCCGTAACAGCGTCACCCACCTGACAGACAACATGGCAGTCATCAGAGGCCTGTCTGAAGACCTCCTCCTCAGGAAATCCAGGAACCAGTGGGCAGTCCTCTCAGAGTCTCCCAAAACTACCACCCCCCGCCAGGACAAAGCCCAACCCATAGAGGAGCCTCGATCGCCAGCTGCACCCACTTCAGACGAGTTCCCAGACCATGTGCAGAAGCAAGAGGCCGGCACAAGGCAGGAGCCACCTGAGCAGCCTGGGACCCCGGCAGAGAAGGTCTACGCCAGCAACCCAGACACTCCCAAACCAGGCCCGGAAACCCCAGATACCCTCAAGTCCACGAAGAGTAACCACAACATCTCTAACTTTCAACCAGACAAGCAGTGTCCCAAAGCTGGCCACTCCGGTGTGGTACTGCCTACCTACCAAGGTGGCTGCCACAAGCAGTCTGAACCCCAGTCTCCCAGGGAAGCCATGCACCCATCCAGTGTCCCAACTTGCCAGCTCCAGGACACCGTGGAAGACCGAGTGCTGGTGTTTGATATGGCCACGGGCAACAGTAGGATGGGGCTGCTGTGCCATGACCCTATGGGCTCACGGGCAGTACTGGTGGGCCTCATGCCCAGCCACCCAGCCATGTGTGGCCCTGAAAATATGCTGGCCGCCCGGCCACTGTCCAGGCCCATGTTCTCCTCTGCCAGCAATCACTCCAGCTTCTGGTCCACCACGCCCATGCTGTCCAGCCCCGTGCCCTCCAGCCTCTCTTCTGGCAGCTACCGAGAGGTGGCCCTGGTTCCCAAGGAGGCCAGGCTCAGCCTGGAGTCACGGGACACCTCTGCTATTGAGACACCCCTTAGGGTTGAGATGTTTGCTGGGTCTGTTCCACTGGGGACACCCCTCCAATTTGGGGAGAAGATACAACCCCATGTTCCTGATCCCAACTGGCGCAAACCAGATGCTGAGAAAAATGAACCTAGTAATGCCATGTGGGTCCTGGAGTCCTCCACGATATCAGATTCCCCCATGGCTCAGCCCAAGAAACTGAAGTGGATGAACTCAGAGCATGCTTTACCCACCGATACCCAGGGGGTGCCCAGACCGCTCTTTCAGGAGGACGTCGTTCTCACTCACCCTGATAACCCTCAGACCAAAGATGCAGGGCAGGTCCCCCTCACTGGTCAGACCTTCCTCAATGGACAGAACCTCCTGGCTAGACAGCTATCTCTCACTGAGCAGGGCCCCCTAGCTGGCCAGCCTCCCTCTACCACGCCCTCCCTGCCCGCTAGAGTCCCTCTCACCATGCCAACCCCCCTTGCCACACAGCTGTCTCTCATTAGGCAGGCATCCTTCACCGGGAAGCTCCCCACCACCCAAGAGGCCATCCTCTCGAGAGGGCCCCTCACCTCAGGGGAGCACGGCCAGGTTTCTACCCAGGAGGGGGAGCCCTTGGGCCTGCATACCCACGTGGGGGTACTTCGAGTGCCCTTTGCTCCGGAGGAGACCTGTATCTATCTGAATAGAGACAAGGTCATTGGTGCTCAAGGCCCCAGCCTACCCCGGTTCTCCTCCTGGTCCCCTGGCAGCTCCCCCGGGTTTCAGGAAGAACGGCTTTCTCTGATCACGCTTAGCACACCCAGCACTGGCTACAAGCTCTTGCCCATGACCATGGTGGGTTCCGAGTCCCAGAGCGGGCAACGGTTCAAGCTGACAGCTGAGGAGGTTACGAGCCCGTCGGTGGTCGCGCACTTCGGCCTGCTCCGAGGGACCTGCTACGAGGTAGTGTCCACTGTGGATGCTAGGCCGGAACGGTTGCCGATGCTCCGCCGCCGCACGTCAGGCCCCTACCAGAGCATGGCAGCTGTGGTGATTGACACCGGCACAGGATTCACCAAATGCGGACTGGCTGGAGAGAATCATGTCCTCAGTGTGGTGCCCTCCCAAGTCCAGCTGCTGCAGCACCCAGCCCAGGGCCAGCCCCGGTATGCAGTGCCCGAAAATCAAGAGGGCTCCTTCCCGGTGCTGAACCGAGGCGTGGTCTCTGACTGGGACGCACTGGAAGTGCTGTGGCAGCACCTGTTCTACTGCAGGCTGGGGGTGCAGCCTGAGGAACTGGCCGTGCTCGTGGCCGACTCCCCCATCTCGCCTCGTACCAACCGAGAAAAGGTGGCGGAAATCCTCTTTGAGCGTTTCCGGGTGCCGGCCATGCAGACGGTGCACCAGGCCCTGCTGACGCTCTATGCGTATGGGCGGACCACCGGGCTGGTGCTGGGCAGTGGCCACGGCACCTCCTATGTGGCCCCCATTCTCACTGGGGACCTGGCCCCACTCGACACCTACCGGCTGGATGTGGCTGGTGCGGACCTCACTGACTACCTGGCCCGGCTGCTGCTGGCCAGCGGTCACTCCCCACCCAAGGCAGGGCTGGTCAACCAGATTAAAGAGACCTACTGCTATGTGGCCATGGACATGGCGGCGGAGATGGCCCGCGCCCAGGCCCAGGCCCCGGTGGACTTCATGCTCCCGGATAAGCAGGTTATCACGCTGGGCTCTGAGCGATTCAGCTGCCCGGAGGCTCTCTTCCAGCCCAGTCTGCTGGGCATCAACCAGCCAGGCCTCCCACAGCTAGCCCTGCTAAGCATCAGCAGGCTAGAGGCCAAGCAGCAGGAGCAGCTGCTGGCCAACGTGGTGCTGGACGGTGGCAGTACTCTGATGAACGGATTCCCCGAGCGCCTGCAACAGGAGCTGGGCCCCAGTGCCACCGTGCTGGGCTCTCCCCACCGTGCGGTCGCCGCCTGGCTTGGGGGCTCCATCATGGCCTGCCGGGACTCCTTCCAGAGCCTGTGGCTCAGCCGACGTGAGTACGAAGAGGAGGGCCCATGGGCTATCTACAAATACCAGCTGTGAGCACATAAAGTTCTGGTTCTGCTTGCGTTAAGCAGTCTGGCATGTTTCGGGCAGAGGGTGGTGTGGCGATTGCGGGAGTTTAGGCGTGGGGTCAGAGAGGGGGATGCTGGTGCTCCTGAGGCACACACTAACTCTGCACTCTGGAGCCCCCCGGGCCCTGGCACCCTACCCTTTCTGGAGGGCCCCGAGGCCCCTTGGCTGGTATTGACCTTTATTGCACCCCAAGGGCAACCCCCGAGAGTGGCTGCTGTGGGTTTTGCCCCGTTGCCCTGACGACAAGTGTAATTACCCTTGATTGCCAGCTAGTTGCCATGGCAATTTCAAACATAATGTAATAACCCACACAGCCTGGAGTGAGTCATGAGGTGGGGGGTGGGAGGGCAGCCCCCTCCCCTAGCTCCAGAAGGAAAGACTGCTTGCCCTCCCCCATCTTGGGCCCTCTTCTGGGAGCTAAAGCCAGTGATACGGATAACAGCTGAGCAGTTCCAAAGATGGCTGGAGGTGTGGGGTATTGACCCCAGGGGAGAGTCCCAATCTGGGCTTCTCGGGGAGCTGGCCCAGAAACATAGGTACCTTCTCGAGTGTAAGCCTTGGCTGGAGCCCTGTGCTGGGTCAGCCGGAGTATGAGGGCAGGGGAGCACTGGCTTTGGTACCCCAGGGCAGGGAGCGGAGAGGGCCGATGCGTCCTGGCTCCTTGATGGGATGCGCCGGCCTGCTCTGTGGGCTCTGGATCCTCAGGCTCCCATCTGCTCCTGCTCCGCTCACTTTCCAGCTTTGGTGGGAGCCAGAACTATAAACTCTGGGCTCCCTTCTCCTCCTTGGCCTCCCACCCTCGGCCCTTCCTGCCTGTTGGTCCCCAGGGTACAGTGCTCCTCGGGAGGATTCTCATAGAGGCCCCCAGACAATGTCAATGCCAACTGCCAACTGCCTCCGCTGTCTCAAACTCTGCCCTATGCTGAAGGGCCTCCCACCGTTCCTGCAGACAGGGAGTAACCAGAAGCCATGTTCCTTGACCCCGTCTGGCTCTGAATAGGGAGCGTTACAAACAAAGCTGGGGCTGGGCGTAGCGGTGCACGCTGGTCATCCCAGTACTTGGAAGGCTGAGACAGGAGAATCACGGGTTCTTGGCTGGCCTCAGCTACTTAGTGAAGCCCTCTGCAACTTAGTGAGACCTTGTTTCAAAATAAAGAATAAAAAAAAAATAAGGCTGGGGGTGTAACTCAGAGGTAGAATGCCCCTGGGTTTAAATCCCAGTACCACAAAAAAAAAAAAAGAGCCGGGCGTGGTGGCGCATGCTTGTAATCCCAGCATTCGGGAGGCTGAGACCGGAGGATCCGGGTTCGCGACCAGCCTCAGCTACCTAGTGAGGCACTCCGCAACTTAGTGAGACTCGGTTTCAAAATAAAGAATAAAAAATAGGGCTGGGGGTATAGCTCGGAGGTAGAATCCCCTGAGTTCCATCCCCAGTACC
>PVLC010047186.1:0-11182 GCA_004027655.1 Graphiurus murinus
GAGGATCGAAGGTTCATGGCCAGCCTCAGCTACTTAGTTGAGGCCCTCCACAACTTTGTGAGACCCTGTTTCAAAATAAAGAATAAAAAAATAGGGCTGGGGGTATAGCTCAGAGGTAGAATGTCCCTGGGTTCAATCTCTAGCGTCTCTCTCTCTCTCTCTCTCTCTCTCTCTCTCTCTCTCTCTCTCTCTCTCTCTCTCTCTCTCACACACACACACACACACACACACACACACACACACACACATACACATACACAAATTAACATGCATACACAAATTAACTAACAAAACAAACACTCATAAAAAGATAAAATCCCAGGGCCTCTGGAAAAGGGCGAATTATAAATTTAATTTATAGAGATAAATCCCCAATCTTAAAGGTATGGGAGACTCAAGAAAAAGAACCTAGAATAATAACATGATGTGCTATCTGGGATTCTGAATCACTCTTAGGGAGCTATAGCGAGTCTAAATAAGTATTGAGTATAAAACAGATTATTCATGGAGATTAGAAGTAAAAGGAGTATAATTACTAGTGTGAGATAACGAGTGAGGGCAGCCAGTAATAGCAAGGGTCAACATGCTTAAGTCTTGAATGTTGGGGGACAGGTCAAAATATCAATTAATTTATATGTACATTATAAAAATAAAATAATAATATGAGCATAGTGGCTCATGCCTGTAATCCCACTACTTGGGAAACTGAGACAAGAGGATTTCTGGTTTGAGGCCAGCTTCATCAACGTAGTGAGACTGTCTCAAAATAAAAATTAAAAGGGAGTTGGGGTGTAGCTCAGAGGTAGAGAGCCTATATATTTAATCCCCAGTAACACACACACACACACACACATACACACACACACACACAGACACACACTACAATAGTAAACATTATAGTACTAGAAAAAGTTTAAAAAGTAAAAAGAAAATTCAAAAAAATAAACAATCAGAGAAAGTATACCAAGGAAATGGATAAAGATTAGTTAAAAGACAAATCAAATAAAAAGCTTGAAATATTTTTCCTTTTTCTTTTATTTTATTGGTGCATTGTAATCATACATCTTTGTGAGGTACAAGCTGGTAGAGGCATACATGCACATATCTTTCAGTTAATCCTTCCCCAATTCCCACCTCATTCCCTTCCCTGCCCCCCTTCTCAAATTCTGCTTAGTGACTGACTTTGATATGTTTGTGAATGTACATCCTGTGCATTAGGGTGTTTTGCCCTCCCATTCCCCCCACGGTCACCTTCAGTTAGGTCACCTTCTTTACTCACCTAAGGTTTCTCTTTCTTCATATAGAGTCCCTCCTATGAGTCACTTTCTCCCTAGCTTCCGCAAATTAGGGAGAACAGCCAATTTTTTACTTGTTGTGAAATTTAACATAATGTTTTCTCTCTTAACATAATGTTTTTCAGGTTTCTCCATTTTCCTGCAAATGACATGATTTTGTTCTTCTTTATAGCTGAGTAAAATTCCATTGTGCACATATCCCATAATATTGCAATCCATTCATCAGTTGATGGAAATCTTGGCTAGTTCCATAGTTTGGCAATTGTGAATTTTGTGTCTATAAACATAGATACATACACATTGGTCTGATACTCCATTCCTTTGGGTAGATACCCAGAAATGGTATTGCTGGGTCATATGGTAGGTTCATTCCCATTCATCTGAGGATCCTCCATACTGTTTTCCAAAGTGGTTGCACTAATCTGCAATACCATCAAAAATGTATTAGGGTTCCACTTCTCCACATCCTTGCCAGCATTTGTTGTTGTTTGTATTTTTGATGATTGCCATTATAATTGGGGTTAGGTAAAATCTCAAGGTAATTTTGATCTGTACCTCTCTGATTGCTAATGATGTTGAACATTTCCTCATACATTTATTGGCCATTTGTATTTTTTCTTTTGTGATGTGTATATTTAGCTCACTTGCCCATTTCTTGATTGAATTGTTTTCTTAGTTGTGAATTTCTTGAGTTCTCTGTATCTTCTAGATATTAGTCCTCTATCAGAAGAGTAGCTGGCAAAAATTTCTCTCATTCTGTGGGCTCTCTGTTGAGGTTCTTGATAGTTTTCTTTGCTGCACAGAAGCTCTTCAGTTTAATGCAATCACATGTATTAAACTTCCTTTGAATTTCTTGTGCCTTTGGGGTCTTGTTGAGAAAGAGTACCTGTGTTGGATGTATGCCATCTTCAGGTAGATGCAAGATCTCTGGTCTAACTTCCAAGTCTTTGATCCATCTTGAATTGACTCTTGTGCAGGGTAGAAAGTGGGACTTATATTCATTTTTCTGCATATGGTTAACCAGTTTTGGCAACACCATTTGTTGAAGAGGCTATCTTTTTTTCCAGTGTATGTTTTTGGCTCCTTTGTCAAAAATTAATTGGCTGTAAGTGTGTAGATTTGTTTCTGAGTTTTCTATTCTGCTCCATTGGTCTATGTATCTGCTTTTGTGCCAACACCATGTTGGTTTTATTACTACAACTTTATAGTATAGTTTGAAGTCAGGTATTATGATGCCTTCTGCATGCTTCTTGTTGCTGAGAGCACTTTGGCTTCAAATTGATGGAAAAATCTGAGAAGGAGGATGTGGTTTTGCTGACACTTAAGCACTTACCACCCAGACACACTGGAAACACTTTCTGCTCTCCTGGTTTTCACCCACACCTGTCTTTAGTGTAAGGTCTCAAAGTAACACTCTCTAGATCATTTTTCTTTGGTTCCCTAAAGCTAATTTAATTTACATAAGGGTCAAAGATTAATCAAATTACAGTTATGAATAAATGCAACCCAATTGAGACCAAAGTCAGCATACTCCCTGCTCCGTTATTATTTTAGAACTTTTAAAAGGTAAATGAATTTCTTTTATAGTTTGGGTAAAGGAAACTATTTCTGTTACTTTTCACTCAGCCCCTTTGTTCTCTTTTTAAATCCCGAGTACCAAGCATACATGATAGAAAACAAAGCAATCAAATCTCACTTGCAGGATAAACTAAAGTCAGTTCATACTTTAACCTCTTGTGATCTCAGCTCTTGAATCAATTTCTTGCCCTTATCCATCAAATATTCAATCTAGTGAATGAATGAGAAATTGAGGGCAGGCTCTTGTTGCAGGATTAAAGAGTTCATGAGACTAGCCCAGTAGCGGAAAGCATGAATTCTGCAGGCAGTATAACGGGATTTGAATCCTATGCCTGTTACTAGTTAGTTGTGTGATCTTGAGAGAATTGTTTAGCCTCTCCTGGGTGCAGTATTTTTACCTGGAAAACACAGAACATCGCGATAAAATATGGCATTAGAGTTGTATTAGGATTGAATGAGTTGATATTCATAAAGACCTTAGAACAACTGGTACAGAGTTAAGTGCTATAGCAACAGACCTCATTTTATTAGGCATTGCTTCACTGCACTTTTCAGATTTTGTGTTTCTCGTCTGTGGTAACCCAGCCTCAGTCCAGTCCATTAGTGCCATTTCTAACAGCTCAGCTGATAGCGTTTTTTGTCAAGAAAGTATTTTTCATTAATGCATTCATACTTCATATACCTTTTTTGTAGAAAATAATTATAGTCCACACTTAGTATATTTAGTATAGGATATACATCACTTTTATATGAAATGGGAAATCAAAAACTTTGTGTAACTCACTATCAGGACCTCCTTTTATTGCAGTGGACTAGAGCTGAACTGCAGTCTCTCAGAGGTCTATCTGTATAAATGTTCATTAAATAAAAGAAATAAGGCTTTTGCAGAGTTTCTGATATCACCTTTGAGATTCAAATAGTGTGCTAAATTTCTGTATGTCTTAAAAAAATACCACACATGAATTCTCTAGGTTACTGTATTTTATAAACTCATTTTAGCTGCATGTATCCTAAAGCTAAAACTCAACCTTGTTCATAACTTCTTCTCCTGCAACATGTAGCTGCTGAAAGGCTGGGTAATTTTAAACATAGAATAAACAACAATAAACAAATGTAATGGGTTTTTGAAGGGGATTATAAGTGCAAAAATTTGATCTAACTGTCCTCAGAGTACATACGATAGAAGTAACACCCCATTTTCACAATGTATAATTTGGGTAGAAAGTACAAGTAATTAAAAAAAAGACTGCTTAAATGATGTTAATAAGTACATGTTGAACACTTAATATGTGTATGTAAATATAAATATACATTATATATAGCACAATAAGCAAGTTGTAGGAAAATTCAATAGAGGACAATATTAATATAGAAAAGAAATGCAATGCTTCTGTGTAATCAGAATGACAACCAAATAGCTTTAAAAATTGAGTCTTGGAAATGGCTTTTGCAAAACTAGTTGAAAGTACATTTATGGTCAAAACAGGGTGGTTGGTTTCCATGACAGAAGCACAATCTAATTCTCAAAGAACAGAATCTGATCCTATGAAATAAAATATTTTTTAAAAATTTCACATCTGCCTGGAAGGTATGACATGCTCTTCTTGAGTGTATTAGAAGGTAGCCCAACTTTCAGTGTACACCCCATCTGATTTTAAATATGAACAATTATGTTCTAGAAGAGGGAGAATTTGACTCTGAGATTGAGATTATGTTAATTATATTTAACATAATTGAAAATCTGGGAAGATAACTCATGGACTTCTAATGTAGAATTTTGCTTCCCTAGCTGTGACTTAACTGGATTAAGTTTTAAATTTCTCAACAGTTTAGTTGAAATTTTAAAATTCTCTAAACACTTAAGTGTTTGCCAAATTATTTTAAGAGATTTACATGTGAAAGATATATGCATTTATTTGAAATGTATTTTTCATTAATTATAAGTAATTATGTTAAATTTCATTTTCTGTTAAATAGAGAGCATTTAAAAGACTTCAAGTGTACTTCCAGTGAGCAATCACTGAACTAAGAATAAAATTAAGCCAGGCATGGTGACACATGCCTATAATCCCAGTACTTGGGAGGCTGAGACAGGCGGATTGCAGGTTTGAGGTTAGCCTCAGCAATTTAGCAAGGCCTTCAAACTAAAGAATACAATAGTACTGAGGGTATAACTCAGAGGTAGAAGGCTCCTGGGTTCAATTACAAATACTGCTAAAAGAAAAAAAAAATTAAAATTGACATTGCTTATAGCATCCTATATTATCTCACTTCAGTCTGACTTTCTAAACTTACATGTCTCTTCCTCTACCTGTTTAAAAAGATATAATTACACTAGACTTTTAAATTCCTAAAAAACATCAAGCTAGTTCTCCTCCTCTACCTGTTTAAAAAGATATAATTACACTGGACTTTTAAATTCCTAGAAAACATCAAACTAGTTGTCATTAAACAGAATTTAATTTTTCAGTTTATTTGGTCTATGTTTTTCTTTTAATTCAGTGTTGATGCCATTATTTTTTCATATATCTATTCCTTCATATGTACACATATATATATATATATATATATATATATATATATATATATATGACAGAGGAAGTATTATGGTTCTGAGAATTTCATATAATAACTTTAGTAGAGAAAGAAATAATTCATAACATTTTCTTATTACAAAAACTAGGGGCAACTAAGAGATTAAGTATAAAAAATGACACAGGATAACTAGGAAGATAGAAAAGAGATACTTGAGCTGGGCATGGTGGCGCACGCTTGTAATCCCAGCATTTGGGAGGCTGAGACCAGAGGATCCGAGTTTGAGGCCAGCCTCAGCTACCTAGTGAGGACCTCCACAACTTAGTGAGACCCGGTTTCAAAATAAAGAATAAAAAATAAGGTTGGGAGTTGGGGGTATAGCTCAAAGGTAGAACACCCCTGAGTTCAATCCCCAGTACCGCAAAAAAAAAAAAAAAGAGATACTTGATAGTACAAGATAGCAATCTAAGTTAGTTAAAATAATTAGACACCAAGTTTAACTCTGAGATAGCTGGCAAAAAAAAAAAAAAATAAGGAAAATTAAAAAAAAAGCATTCGACTAATGAACTTTAGTGAAATAAAATGCAGACTGACAGGAATGCAAAGTGGAAAAAATAAAACAACCCTTAGCACCTGAAGTGTCTTCAAGCATGATAAAGGCATTCAGAGACTGATCTGAACATTCCCGTGGGTCTACATAGTTCATGATAAGCTGTACAATATACCATTTGGCTTTATTTTACAAATGAAATATAAAAAGAACTGAATTGGAAAAGTCATAACTTTTTCAACCAATCATAATTCAGTTCATTTGGGAGGCTTCAGTATGGTTTGTGCTGTTAAAGCAGATATTCTCCAATGCTCTTAGAATCTATTTCATCAACATAATATTGCAAAATATGTAATCATCTTTATCGGAACTCTGCAGCAGCTCATGTGCTCAGAGCAACACCCCCAAATCGCTGCAGGTTGGTTTCTTTCCCAATTGCCAAAGCTTTCAGTAATCACGACTCTGTACAAAATGCAGCTGGCTGACTATTTGGTAGCCTAAAGAAAAACAATTCATTCGACAGCACAATCACTGGATTTCCTATTCTATAGCATGGTGATTTCAAAGACCAGACCATTTCATAACTTGCACCTGCCTTTTTGCTCTTGCAGTAGCACCAAGGCATAATCAATCCATATGAGTAGATTCTCATTAAACTAGGAGGGACATTCAGAAAAATAGCTCAAATATCTGATGACATCATTAATTTCTTGGAAATTCCTATCTATTGCCATCAATGTACCCACAGTTGTGTATGTATGTATGTTTTAATTTCACTGGCTAAATTTTACTAACAGGCTACCAAGTGACTTTTCCTGTGGATCCTCTCCCTTTAGGTCTACTGAATTTTATTCTTCTGATTTCTTCCCTAAATATTAGCTATTGTAAGGCTTAGGCAAAACACTTGTAAAAGAACTTCTGGTCAATTTCTCTGACAATTGAGGAAAGGCAGAAGCTATTACGGTATTTCAATATTTAAATACCTTGTGAAATTAACTTTATTTATTTTAAATTTATAAAATGCTGTTGATAATATTCTCAAGTATTCCCTGGATTTATTTAAAGTATTATTTATTTAAATTATTTTCCTGGATTTATTTAAAGTGTAAAGTGTACTCTGTATATTTAAAATACAATTAAAAGGTAAAGCTACTTTTTATTTCTTGAAAAGTCAGTGTCTTACATTCACAAAACTAAAAAAAAAAGAAAACTGTATTCACATATCTTGTAAATTTGTAATTATTCTTAATATGTATCAATAATAAAAATAATAACATTATATATAAATGATCACTTCCCAACTAATTATCCTAGCTTTTAAGCCTACAAGCTCTCTGTGAATGAGAATCTAAATGGATCATATGAAGATTTCTGTTAACACACTTATAGTAAAACCCCATGCCTATTAAAAAGGTTAAAGTGGGAGTTAGTCAACTTAGAAAGAAAATGAAGGCAATTTTATGGCTAGTAGGAAAAGCAGCAATAAAACAAACTTCATTTCTCAAGGACTGATTATTTACTTTTATTTGCTTTGGGATTTTGTTGTTGTTTCACATACTAAAAACAGTACTTTCGCTCTTTCATGATTGCTATTTTTAGTAAATATTTTATTTAGTGAAAATGACTAAAACTATTATGAAAATGATCTTACTCATTCTATAATCATTTACCTTTTATAATATATTTCTAAAGAACTATATATAATTGTATTTAAATATTCCATATGACCATGATATTTATCCACAATTATAAAATTATATGCAAACTAAATTAATGTTTTTATATTTAACAAGCATATTACTATAGAATCTCATGTCATAATGCTGGAACTTGGAGAATAAGCATATTTTAATAATTTTCTGCTGTTTAGGTCACTTTCAAAGGTATGGAAATAAATATTCAGTTATGCATTTGTAGACTTGGAGGGGATTATTGAGTCTGGATCGGTCAGACAGTATTTTTCTGCATAAAAGGAGATGAATGCCCAAGAATTTTATAAAAAATGGAACAGAAATAATATAAATATCAAAATGGCCATTCTTCCAAAAATTATCTATAGATTCAATGCAATACTCATTAAAATACCAGTTATTTTTCATAGATATAGAAAAATCAGTCCTTAAATTCATTTGGAACAACAAAAACATCAGAATAGCCAAAGTGATTCTCAGCAACAAGAATTATGCAGGAGGTATCAAATATCTGATTTCAAACTATACTACAGAGCCATAGTAATAAAAACAACATGGTATTGGCACAAAAACAGACACATAGACCAATGGAGCAGAATTGAAGACTCAGAAACATATCCATACACTTACAGCCAATTGGTTTTTGACAAAGGGGCCAAAAACATACACTGGAAAAAAAGGTAGCCTCATCAACAAATTGTGTTGGCAAAACTGGTTGTCCACATGCAGAAAAAGACTAATTATATACCTTTCTTTTTAATGCATTTTTATTTTAATTGAAACATAGTAATTTATGGTGTATAGTGTGGTATTTCAATACATACAATGCATAATTATCAGATCAGAGTAATTGGCATATCTACTACCTCAGACATTTATCATTTCATTATCACTTCTATTTCTTGGAAATACTCAAAAAGTACTGCTAGAAAAACTGGTTATCCATATATAGAAAAATGGAAATAATCCCTTACCTGTCACCCTGCACAAGAGCATACTCAAGATGGACCAAAGACCTGGAAATTAGGCAGAAGCCATGAAATTACAAGAGGGAGGCATAGTTATAGTTCCAACACTGCAACATATAGGCATAGATAGAAACTTCCTCACTAAGACCCCCAAAACTCAGTAAATTAAAACAAGAATTAATAAATGGGATTGTGTTAAACTAAAAAGCTTCTATTTATCAAAGGAGAACATCAAGAGTCTAAAGAGAGAGCCTACAGAATGGGAGAGGATCTCTTTCTGCTATCCTTCTGATAGAGGACTACTATCTGGAACATATAAAGTACTTAAATGACTCAGCATTAAAACAAAAAGCAAACACACAAAACCGAATAATTCAATCAAGAAGTGGGCAACTGAACAAAATAAATACTTCACAAAAAGAAGAGATACACATGACTAATATATGAAAAAATGTTCAATGTCATTAGCAACCAGGGAGATGCAAATCAAAATTACACTGAGATTCCATTTAACTCCAATCAGAATGAAAGTCAACAAGAATTCAAATAACAATAAATGCTAGCAAGGATGTGGGGCTATAAGAACTCTTCTACACTGCTGATGGGATTGCAAATTAGTACAGGCACTATGAAAATGAGAGTGGAGATTTCTCAGAAAACTGAGAATGCATCCACCATCATCTATACCACTCATGGATATCTTTCCAAAGGGAGTGGACTGAAATCAGAAAATTATAGTAATATATGCATATCCATGTTTATAGCAGCACAATTCACAATAGCCAAATTATGGAGCCAACCTAGGTGTTCATCAACAAATGAGTGGATTACAAAATTATGGGATATAACACAATGGAACTCTACTCAGCAATCAAGAAGAAAAAATAATGTCATTTACAGGAAAATGGATGGACCTAGAGAACATTATGCTAACTAAGTGAGAGTAGCCAGTCACAGAAAGTGAAGGGTCATATGTTTTCTCTCATATGCAGAAGCTAAGGAGATATGAGGATATCAAGGAGACTTCAGATAATAGAGGAGAAACTTCAGGGAAGCCAAGGAGGTGTTGTAGGTGAAGGGGCGTGGGGGAGATAAAGTATCAATGAAGGAATCACTTCCATTGACATTATATTCATATGTGAGAATACCATTGTCAATCTCAATACCCTGTGTGTGTATGGCAGGAGAGTGGGTCGGGAGCCAGGGGGAAGCCTCCCAAGTGCTGTGTGTATGCATGTCAACATCACTATGAACTGAATTATGATCTGAGACTACAATGCACCAATAAAAGTATAAAACAAGCCGGGCGTGGTGGCGCACGCTTGTAATCCCAGCATTCGGGAGGCTGAGACCGGAGGATCTGGGTTCGCGACCAGCCTCAGCTACCTAGTGAGGCACTCCGCAACTTAGTGAGACTCGGTTTCAAAATAAAGAATAAAAAAAATAGGGCTGGGGGTGTAGCTCGGAGGTAGAATGCCTCTGAGTTCAATCCCCAGTACCAAAAAAAAAAAAAAAAAAAAAAGTATAAAACATTTCACTTAATTGTTGTCAGCCATATTTATCCTACTGTGCTATAGGACAGAAGTTATTTCTCCAAACCAACTATACCCCATACATTAACCTTCCTTTCTCCACTGCCACTCATCCTATACTCTACCAAACTCTGTTCTACTCTCTACTTTGAGATAAAATTTTTAGCTTCCACATATAAATATGAACATGCAGTATTTTCTTGGCTTATTTCACTTAATATGTTCTTCAGTTCCATCTGTGTAGTTACAAAGGAGAGGATTGCATTTTTCATACTAAATAATAATCCACTGTGCATATGTACCACATTTTCTGTATCCATTCATCTGTAGATACCTATGTTGATTTTGCACCTTGGCTATTGTGAATGGTGCTGCAATAAAAATGTGAGTGCAGATATCTATCTTTGACATACTGATTTCAGTTCATTTGGGTATAGGTCTAACAATGGGATAGCTGGATAATATGGTAGTTCTATTTTTAGTTTTTTTCGGAAACCTTCCTACTGTTTTCCATAAAGGCTATAGTAGTTTATATTTTCATCAGCTATTCATCCTTACCAACATTTGTAATATAATAGGCACTCTAACTGGAGTAAAGTAATAACACATTGTGCTTTTTATTTGCATTTCCTTGGTGATGATTAATGTCAAACATTTCTTCTTGGATTTGTTGGCTGTTTGTTTGAGTATGTCAAGAAGTTCATGAAGATGAATGTAGTCCAGCATCCAGGCTGGGCATTCTGTGGATTAAAAAAATAAATAAACAAACAAACAAACAAAAAAAAACCCCTCAGTGTTCTGTTCATTAATACATTTTAAAAATACATAATTATGGAGAAGCCGGGCGTGGTGGCGCACGCTTGTAATCCCAGCATTCGGGAGGCTGAGACCGGAGGATCCGGGTTCGCGGCCAGCCTCAGCTACCTAGTGAGGCACTCCGCAACTTAGTGAGACTCGGTTTCAAAATAAAGAATAAAAAATAGGGCTGGGGGTGTAGCTCGGAGGTAGAATGCCCCTGAGTTCAATCCCCAGT
>PVLC010047187.1:0-11182 GCA_004027655.1 Graphiurus murinus
AGGCCTGACTGAAAAGTAAATGTTTTAGGAAATTTTGCTTCCATATTAAAGTTACATTTTTCTTGGTATTCCTTTATATCTCCATTCTACATATTTGCATTATATCTTCTATCCTACCTCAATATATATGCTAGCTCTTGTCATTATTTTTATCATCATTTATAGGACTTTCATATTGTGTTTATTGATAGTGAAACAGAAGGAACAAAGTGTTATTCATATAACTTCATTTATTCTAAAGCTGAATTCTGAAACATGTTTTGTTAAATTGAATCTCCTTGCTTATGCTATAAAATGAGATCATTGCTTTTATGTTGATTTAGCCCATCACTATATAATATACAGTATAGATAATTTTTCTATTTAGAGAAACTCAGATTCACTGGGCTTAGTTTTCTTCTTGCAGAATGGTGAACTACAGTTAAATAAAGCATAATTCCAAATGATTTAAATCTTGTCATGACAGTGATCCTGGTTCTTCAACACTAAATAAATCATGGGGAGTACAGGGCTGAAGATGGAGTTAGGAAAATTCAATTGTTTGATTAATTATTGTCAGTATTATAATAAAATACTAAAATACTGTTGACTCACTCTCATGATGTTAGGTGTTGATGTTATAAATATCCCCACAATTTCAATTAGAACTTTAATACTTATATTGGTAATTGGTGGAGGCTCTGGAGTTAGATCATGTGGGTTCAAATCCTGGTTTCTTCCAATTGCCAACTAGTGACCTTAGGTAAATTAACGTCTTTAATTCTTTCTTTTATTATTTGTAAAATGAGAATAGTACTGCAGCCATATGTAAGATTTAGGTATAATAATCTAAGTCAGGTATTTGAGCAGTAGCTGTAACAAGATGAAACATTCAAATGTTTTTGGTACTACTTATCAATTAATAGTTATAGTGTTACTGTTTTTCCTCTAATCTCATATACTTTAAAATGGATACATCTAACTTCTTTCCAAAAATATATACTCCCATACTACATAGGGATTTCAAATTTAGAATATCTAAAAGTGAACATAGTCCTTTCTCTCCTAACCTTTTTTCTACATTTTTGTTTCCTATCTCAACAAATAATCCTCTCCTATTTGTTGCTCAAACAAGAAACCTGGAAGTCATCTATATCCTCCTTTTCAATTAACCAGCTGGTTGTCAAACAAGAATGCTCCCTTTGCCTTAAAATGTTTAAAAATCCTTTGCCTGCTCTTTCTCAAAGCCTATACTCTGATCCATATGTGGGTCTAGCATTCAGGCCTAACTTTGGTTTGAACCCCTGTGAATCTTTAACAATAGTGCTAAGGCAATCATACTAAATCATAATGTCTGAAATCGCTGCATATAGCATTCAGGATTAGACTCAAACTCTGAATTGACACCTGGTCTTTTACACAGTGTCTCTTCTCCTGCCACAACCCGTGGTGCAGCCCATTAGGAGGCCCCGGATGGTCTTGAAACACACGGGGCTTTTCCTTGTTTCTCCCCGCCTAACTGACATCTACTTTCCCTCAAAGCTCAAGTCAAGCATTGATTCCCCCTGGGAAGCCTTTTTAAATCTCCTGCATGATTTCCAATTTCCCTTTTCTGTGTGTCTATGGTGTCTTGTGAAAACTTTTAAACAGAGATGGTAATGGCCAGTTTCAGGACAGGGACTGTGACTTTATGATTTTATGTCTGAGCATAATGTCTGTGATGATAACTCCTAAAAAGTCTTCCCTAGAATGAAGAGAAACTAAAACAACTATCTTATTCCCAAATTCCTGTACAGGCACTGGCCCTCAACTACTAATGAGGAAAAAAAAAAAAAAAAAAAAAAAGAACTATGATCTGTGATGCTAATTTGATTCAAACCTCATGAAGCTTAGAGATACATGATAATTTCAAAGCATTCTCATGTTCATAAGGTAGACATGCTGTGTAGATGGCTATTTTGTACATGAAATCCATTTATTCCTTTTCTTTATAGATTATAATCTCTGTAAAAGGGAGAAGGATTTATCTAGCAACATAGCTCAGAGATAATACAGTATTTCCATAAAATGATCCCTTTAGATTTTAGAAATGTTAAAATCACAAGAGAGAAAGTGGTGGGCTCTCCTTTTTAAAGTCTCACTATACTCTAGATGCTAAAAATCATTGTGTTCCCTAAAACACAAAAGAAAATATCCAAACCTAAATTGGCACCCAAGTTCACCATCTGTCTTCATTATTAATTAGTTTAGAAATGTATCGAATCAGACCTGATACCTACAATTAACTTGCATACTCCCATATCTTATTGTATATTACTTACCTTTTATGAGGATAATTTAAAGTTATCTACTAAAGGACCAATTTTTTGGTCTGGAAAAAGACAGTAACTACAAGAGCTAACAAAATACAATTGGTGCCTTTTCACCAAATGATAGTATCTTTTGCACAGGAATTATTGGATAAGATTTTATAGAAATGCTTTTTCCATGGAAAAGGAAAGACTTGATGCTCTAGGCAAAATATATTAGTCCAAGTGCTATTTTGCTGCCCTTCCTTGGGCTTAATATCTCCTGACTCTCCTGATCCTGATATTAAGGACCTATAGAAGTTAATAGTTTCTCTTAAAGAAAATGATTTCTCTATATCCTCGTTCTTATTTGAAATCTATCTTGGAATTCTGTTAAAACTAAGTTCCTCTTCAATCATAGAGAATAGAATGTGTTGGTAAATTCCATTATTCCACAAAAGCAGAATAATACTCATACAGTGTATTGTGTTTTCTGGAAACCTAAATCTTATTTGTTGGGTGTAGAACATATTCATGGTGGTCTTCTACTAAGATTGTAAGCTATTGAAAGATGTTTTTTTATCACACAAATGCTTAAGAAAATTCCATCAATAAAACTACATTTAGTTTTTAAAAGAGGTTCTTTCTGAGTAGAGAATATGAATATAAGGAGTATGTGGCAGGAGGGTCAAAAGGAAACTAAAGGACTCTAAAAAAAATGTTAGTTGGAACTGAAAACTTTCATTACAATTAATAGGTAAAATTCTGCAGTACAAGAAAATGTAAAGAAAAAAAAAAGCCAAATATCTGCATATCTGCAGATTCTTGGAGGAGTGGTTGTGAAGGATAAAACTCAAGGACATTAACAACTTTGAGTTCTTATTTCACAAGAAGAAAGTAATTGCTTTGCTACTGTAACTAATTGGATCAAATATTTTATGAAGATTAATTATAAGTTATTAAATGGATGCTTCAATGTATTATTTAAAAGTACTGTTTTCTTCAGAATATGCTTAAAATAAATTCATTTTAATTTGTTTTGATAATACTGACTTTTTATACAGATCTAGACAGCAATTCTATAGCTTGTTAGTTATTTTTCTTTCCTTTCCCCAAATTGATGCTCTTTAACTGTTGTTTCTGTTTAAAGTTTTGTGTGTTAGAGGATGATGCTGAGCTACACCCTTAGCCCTATTTGTTTTTTTATTTTGAAACAGGGTTTCACTAAATTTTGGAGGGCCTGGCTAATTTGCTGAGGTTGGTTTTGAACCTGTGATCTTCCTTTCTCAGCCTCTCAAATACCAGGATTACAGGTGTGTGCCACTGCACCCAGTATCCTTTGACTTTTATCTCCTGTGACCTGGGCAAAGGCTTTAAATGAGCAATGTGGTAGCTTGCCCTGCATGGGTAACTGCAATTTCTAGTAGCTTGGTCTGTGACTGTGGGACCATAATTATCTTGTTAGGCAGGTTCTGTGTAGGCAGTAAGGATCCTGAGTGAATGGCTTTGTCAGAGAAAAATAGGAGGATGTGATAGTAACTTGAACCATAGAGGCTTAGTGAGAAGACAGATGAGGCAAGAGTACATGACAGGCATAGACAACCTCCAGGAGGGCACAACTAACTACACTGCTGCGGTTGGTTGCAGGAATAAGTATTTTTTTATAGGCGTTTAGTTATTGGTGATCTGAAATATACATATATATGTATATTTATATATACTTATAAACTATATATATAACATATAGTTTTTCTTTGTGTGTGTGTATGTGTATGTGTGTGTGTGTAGTACTGGTGGTTAAACTCAAGGACATTCCACTTGTGAACTATATCCTCAGCCCTTTTCATTTATTTATTTATTTTGTTTTGAAACAGGTTCTCACTAGGTTGATGAGAGTCTCGCTAGATTTCTTTGAGCTTGCAATCCTCCTGTCTCAGCCTCCCAAGTACTGGGATTACAGATGTGTGCCACCATGCCTGGTTTCTTTTCTTTTTTTTTAAACAGCAAACAAACTGAGTTGTGAGTGTGGTACAAGGTATTAGAAAAATTATTGCTTATAATTATTAGTGTCAGGTGTACAAGTAGCCCCTGTGCTGCTGTCCTAAACTTTATTCAGGGCCAAGGAGGCGTCTGTCCAGCAGATATATTGGAGCTAAACTTGGGTTCCTGTGGCTTGTACTTAATATTTCCCCCCCTCCCATATGGTCTCAAGTATCACAAGATTAATTACATACGTGGGAAAATTTTTCCTGAGGAGGCAAAATTCTTCCACCTAAGCTAATCCATAACTATAGCTCGTGGAAAGAGCCACCAAGGTCCAGAACTAAAATCTCCATTAACAAAAGTGTGAACACAGAGGCTGGGTAGATGCATTCACTTCTGGATTCAGAGGCAGGAAATTCAGAGCTCAAAGAAGTATAAAGTAAGAGGGTAGAAAGAAATTGTAAATGTATATTACCAAAATTAATTTTACTTGGGAAATTTAGCCCCATTGAGTTTATAAATCGTATATTACAGTATTTAAAGCAAGGATTTTTTTTCTCCTTGAAGATAGCACTGAGTTTTTGTATGAGTTTGACATTAACCAGTCTGAAAATGGAATTTGTCATTTTTGTCCCCAGTCTTGGTGGTTAAAGCAAATAGTCATCCACCATGAAGAAGGATATTATCTATAAATTCCAAGGGTGCCCTTTATAGGGTTGATAAAATTCCTTCTTTCCAAGTTTGCAATTGAAAAAATCAGTGTGGATTTTGAATTTTGTTTTATTTTTCTGTTCTGTTTCACATGGTTTTTCTTCTTTAGTCTGTTGACATGGCGAATTACACTGATGATTTTATGTTAAACCAGCCTTGTTTTCACAGGATAAATTCCACTTAGATTATGCATTATCTTTTTAGTATATGATTGTGGTTTGCTATTATTTTGATGAGAATTTTTTGTGATTGTTCTTCTCAGTGGAGATACTGGCCTGTGATATTAGCCTATACTTTTTTTTTTTTCTCTCTTTGTGAGTCTCCTTTTGATATCAGAATAGGAGGAATTTGGAAGTAATCATCTTTCTTCAATTTTCTGGAAGTTGTTTTACGTTATTAGTATTATTTCTTCCTTTAATATTTAATAGACTTCGTAAACTAAGACATCGTGCCCTGGGTATTTTTGTAGGAAGGTTTTAAACTATAAATTCAATTATATTAATCAATATAGTTCTATACAGGTTATTTATTTCTTCATTAGTGAACTTTTATAGTTTTTGTCTTCCATGGAATTTCTTATTTAAATTTTAATTCACCAAATTTATTGGAGAAAGGTGGTTAAATATTATTATTACTTTAAAATTTGTAGTGTCCTTTTTAAGGTTATGTCTCTTTTATTCCTGATATTGGTAATTTTATATTCTCCTTTTCTGATCAGTATGGAGAGAGGTTTTCAATTACCTTGAACTTATCAGGGAAGTGGTTTTTGGTTGTGTTGCTTTTTCTCAGTATTTTTTCTTTTCAGTTTAGTTCATTTGTTCTTCATTCTTTGGCATGTGTTGGGTTTAATTTGTTCTGTTTTCTAGTATATTAAAATGGAAGATTGTATTATTGACATAAAGATTGTTTGGTTTTGCCTTTTTTCTATCTTATATCAGCATTTAGTGCTAAAGTTTCACAGTAATTGCTCCTTTAACTGCATCCTACACATGTCAATATATTATGCTTTATTTTAATTCAGGTCAAATTATACTAACTTCCCTTGTGGCTTCCTATTTCATCTGTGTGTTATTTAGAATTGCATTATTTAATTTCCAAATATTTGGATGTTTTCTAGCCATCTTTCTATTATGATTTATGGTGTAATTTTATAATGATCAAATAATATATCTGGCATAATTTAAATTCTTTTAAATTAAAAAATAGAATATCATTATCTTATTTTTGATAGAGTATTCTGTAAGTGTCCATTAGGTCAATTTCACTGAAGATGTTGCTAAAGACTTCTATAATCTGTCTGTTATGACTTTATGTCTTCTTGTTTTATCAATTACTGAAAGAAGTTTTAAAGTGTCCAAATTCAGTTATGGATTTTTCCATTTCTTGTTTTGATATTATTCAGTTTTGTTAAATTAAATTTGAAGCTATTGTTAGATTAATGCAAATTTATGATGGTATGTTGTATTAGATAATTCATCCTTCCATTCTTGTATAATATCCCCTCTTAATTTAGCATATATTTCTTGTTTAGAAGTCTTCTTATTCCATTATTAATATGGCTACCCTAATTTGGGAGGCTGAGACTGGAGGATCCAGGTTCGCGGTCTGCCTCAGCTACTTAGTGAGGTACTCCGCAACTCAATGAGACCCTGTTTCAAAATAAAGAATAAAACAAAAAAAAAAATAGGGCTGGGTGTATAGCTCGGATGTAGAATGCCCCTGAATTCAATCCTCAGTACCACAAAAAAAAAAAAAAAAAAGGCTGCTCCAGCTTTCTTGCTTTGTGTTTTCATATTTCTCATATATTTTTACTTTTTATGTTTTTTCATACTTTTATTCATTTGCCTATCCAAGGATTTCTTTTCCTTTGCCTTTTTTTTTTAGCAGTTTTAAAATGACATACTTAGGTGAAATCTCAGGTTAGTTTTGATTTGTGCCTCTCTAATTGCTGATGATGTTGAACATTTCCTCATACATTTATTGCCCATTTGTATTTCTTCTTTTGTAAAGTATCTCTTTAGATCCTTTGCCCATTTTTTGATTGAGATTTCATCTAACCCCAATTAGAATGGCAATCATCAAAAACACAAACAACAACAAATGCTGGTGAGGGTGTGGAGAAGTGGGAACCCTAATACATTGTTGGTGGGATTGCAGATTAGTGTAACCACTTTGGAAAACAGTATGGAGGATCCTCAGACAGATGGATATGAACCTACCATATGATCTAGCAATATCACTTTTCTGGGTATCTACCCAAAAGAATGGAAACCAAACTATCAGACCAATGTATCTGTATCTATGTTTATAGATGCACAATTCATAATTGCCAAACTATGGGACCAGCCAAAATGTCCATCAACAGATGAATGGATTATAAAACTATAGGATATGTACACAATGTAATTTTTCTCAGCCATAAAGAAGAACAAAATCATGTCATTTGCAGGGAAATGGATGGAACTGGAAAAAATTATGCTAAGTGAGATTAGTCAGTCACAAAAAGTAAAAAATCATCTGCTCTTCCTAATATGTGGAAGCTAGGGAGAAAGTGGGACATAAGAGGGACTCTAGACAAAGAAGGAGAAATCTTAGATGAGCAAAGAAGGTGACTTAACTGAAGGTGATGGGGAGGGGAGAGAAACACCCTAATGCACATGATGTACTTTCACAAACATATCAAAGTAAATCACTCAACTGAACTTGAGAAGGAAGGAGGAGAAGGGAGTGGGGTGGGAATTGGGGAAGGGTTAAATGAGAAATGTGTGTATGTATGCCTCGACTAGCTTGTACCTAACAAAGATGTATAATTATAATGCACCAATAAAAAAAAAAAAAAGATATACTTAGCTGCATACTTTTTGTTGTTGTTGTTTTTGTGGTGCTTGGAATCAAACCCAGGACTTCATGCATGCTAGATGGGTATTTTCTCTCTGAGCTACATCCCCAGACCTAGGTGTGTACTTTTGAATATCTGTTCTGATTTTTGTTTCTTTTGAAATTCTTTTATCTGTAGTTTAGGGCATGATATTAAATAGAAAAAATTTTGACCATCATTTAATTCAAATATTTCTTCTGCTTCACTCTTATTTCTTCTGGGATTCCATATATATGAATATGTGCTTTATCCTTTCATTTTTGTTCCATAGCTTCTGATATTTTAGATTTATTTTTTTGCTTTCTTCTTTTTCTCCATTATTTTTGTTTCAGTTTGAATAATTTCACTTATCCTATCTTCAAGTTCAAGAATTCTTCCCTTGGTTGTGTTGAGTTTATTGAGAAGCCCCTCAAAGACATTCTACATCTCTGTTACTATATTTTTCATTTTGTGCATTTCCATTTTATTCTTTCTTATAGTTTCCATCTCACTACTAAAACTGTCCTCAGATCTTGAATGTTTACACTCTTTCCACAAAAGCTTCTCAAATGACAAAAAATAGTCTTAATTTTTCTTCTTGATACTTTCCAAATATGCATGATTTGTTAATTTTATTTTGATTACTGTTTGAGAGTATGTTGATATTCTTTTTTTCTTCATATTTTATTTATTTTCTGTAAAAAGATGAACATTTTGTGTAGAACTGAAAAGCCTGAAGGAAATGCTTTTCATTCCTAGGAATGAGCATGCCTTTCTTTCTGTTTGCTTTTCCTCTGAGGGTTGAGTCAATTTAGTCAGGAACTGAACATGGTTTCAATCTCATTGCTGCTATGGCCGTCTTCAGAATTACCACCATCTTCAAGTTCCTTAAGTGTTACCTTTCATTTAAGATGCAGCTGTTTGCCTGTGGGTTTTTCCATGTGTCTGCTCCATGCTCCCTTTTGGTTGTCCCTTTGTGCTGTGCTTTACAGTGGTTCTGTTCCCAAGTGTGTGCCTTACTGTAAACTGTAGCCTCCAATTACTTACCTGTTGTTAGTATAGTAATGAGGACAAGATAAAGTTGCTATTATTTAATTTAACCTCAGTCTTAGGCAGGATTTCCTTGAGTCTTGGAGGAGAGTCCCGCCTGTATCTCCTGCAGGGTAGTTTTTATTTTTTTTTTCCATTTACTTCTATTTTTTATATTTTATTGGTGTGTTATAATCATACATATTTGTGAGATACAGACTGATAGGGACATAGATGCACACAGATCTTAGTTAACCCTTCCCCAATTTCTACCCAATTCCCTCCCCTATCCCCCCTTCTCATGTTCAGTTTAGTGATTGACTTTGATACATTTGTGGATGTACATCAAGTGTATTAGGGTGTTTCTCTCTCCCCTCTCTCCCATCACCTTCAGATAGGTCACCTTCTTTGCTCATCTAAGATTTTCCTTCTTCATCTAGAGTCCCTCCTATGACCTACTTTCTCTCTAGCTTCCGCAAATTAGGGAGAGCATCCATTTTTTTTTTTTTTTTACTTTTTTGTGACTGACTAATCTCCCTTAATATACTATTTTTTAGGTCCCTCTATTTTCCTGCAAATGACACAATTTTGTTCTTCTTTGTGGCTGAGTAAAATTATATTGTGTACATTTCCCATAGTTTTGTAATCCATTCATCTGTTGATGGACATCTTGACTGGCTCCATAGTTTGGCATTTGTGAATGTACAGCTATAAACATAGATATACATGCATTAGTCTGGTAGACTTTTGTTCAATATAGTATTTGAGACTCTAGCCAGAGCAATAAGGCAAGAGAAGGAAATCAAAGGAGTACAAGTAGGAAGGGAAAAACTAAAACTCTCCCTTTTTTGCAGATGACATGATACTATACTTAGAAGACTCAACAAACTCAACAAAAAGGCTTATAGAACTGATCAACAAATTGAGCAAAGTGTCTGGATACAAAATCAATCTTAAAAAATCAGGAGCTTTCCTGTATGTCAACCATAAATCCTCTGAAAAAGAAATACAAAAAACATTTCCACTCACAATATTTCCCCCCAAAATTAAATACTTAGGAATAAACCTAACCAAGGAGGTAAAAGACATCTATAAGGAAAGTTATAAAACATTGAAGAGATTGAAGAAGACCTTAGAAGATGGAAAGATCTTCCATGTTCTTGGATGGGCAGAATAAATATCATCAAAATGGCCATTCTTCCAAAGTGATCTACAGATTCAATGAGATACCCATTAAATTACCAAGGTCAGTCCTCACAGACATAGAAAAAGCAGTCCTTAAATTCATTTGGAACAACAAAAAGCCAAGAATAGCCAAAGTAGTTCTTAGCAACAAGAACCATGCAGGAGGCATCACAATACCTGACTTCAAACTCTACTACAAAGTCATGGTAATAAAAACAGCATGGTATTGACACAAAAGCAGACACATTTTTTATTCACATCTGCCATGTTCCCAAAGGAACATGCACAGGTTCCTGTAGGACCTTTCTCATTTTATTTTTCTTGAGTGGGTTTGTGAGAGCACCTGCCCAGGCCCAGGAGGAAGAGTATGCAAGTGGGTGTGTATTCTGGTACCTTTAGCTCCCATGGGGCACTATATCCTTCACTATCTGACACTCAGTTTTTAGCAATTTATTTAAAAATTTTTGATTGAATTCTTACTGGTGGCTGGAGGCATCTGCTCAAGTAAAGAAGTTTTTAGGGGCACCTGTATTTTCCTTGTTTTTTTGTCTTGTTAGGGGCTTAACCAGAAATTCTTAGTTGTCAGCTGTCTGATGGGATCAAGGAAATTGTGTATTTTCAGGTTGTCTGGCAGATTTTTGTAGAAGTTGTCATTTTTAGAAATGTAAATATAGGGATAGTGTTCGCTCTAGCTTTACGTACCCTGAGTAGAATCCAATGGTTCTATCTTTGTTCCTGTGTTTGTTGCTATGAGTCATCCTTGAACATTTTGAAACTAGCTACTCATTGTTCTAGAGAGAGACATTCTAGTTCTGACCAGAAAAAAGCATGATTTTCTTAAGAAGTATTTATCAAGTTTTAGTAATTGCTAGACTCCTTTTAGAAGAAAATTAGTTTCATGTAACTTCAAATATAATTGTTTGAAAAAAAAACTTTAGAAACTATTCCATTAAAAAATCTTTGAGTTGCAAATTAGATGCAAAATTTAGCCTTTATTAGTAGTCAAATAATCTTAAAAGATTATCATTAGGTTGAAAACACAAAATAAAGTTCTCACAGACCTCACTGACCTTTAATTACATGCCTGCATTACCAGTTTGAATAATAGTAGACTAGGTTAATTTCCATAAATTCTTTCTAGCTTTATATT
>PVLC010047188.1:0-11204 GCA_004027655.1 Graphiurus murinus
TTTATTTATTTAGTGGTACTGGGGATTGAATCCAGGGGCATCCTACCCCTAACCTATTTTATTTTTTATTTTGAAACAGGGCCTAAGTTGCTAAGTCTGGCCACAAACCTGCAATCCTTCTGTCTCTGCTTCTCAAGTATTGGGATTACAAGCATGAGCCACCACTCCCAGCTTTTATTTATTTATTTTTTTGAAACAGGGTCTCACTAAGTTGCTGAGGCTGGTCTCAAACCTTAGTCCTCCTATCTCAGCCTCCCAAGTACTGAGATAACAGATGTATGCTACCATGCCTGGCTGAACTTTTTTTAAAGAGTCAGAGTCTCTCTCTGGATGTTGTAGCACATGCCTGTAATCTCAGCAACACAGAAGGTTAAGGTAGGAAGATGGAAATAAAAGGTCAGTGTGGGCATAACTTAGTCTCTATCTTAAAATAAAAAATAGAGCTAGATGTGGTGGCACGCACCTATAAACTTGGGAGGCCAAAACAGGAGCAATGTAGGTTCACAGCCAGTCTCAAGCAACTTAGTGAGGCCCTCCACAACTTACACCCTGTTTTGAAATAAAATAATAAAATAGGGTTGGGGTTTAGCTCAGAGTTAGAATGCCCTGGGTTTCATCCCTAGTACCACAAAAAATTAATTAATTAAAAGCAGTAACTTCCAGTCTTACTAAATATAATCAGAACTTATCATCAGAACATCCAGAAGAAACCATTTAAAGTTCAATATAGCTGGGCATGGTGGCACACACACCAGTACTGAGGCTGAGACAGAAAGATTGCAGGTTGTTAGCCAACCTCAGCTACTTAGGCCCTCCACAAGTTAGACCCTATTTCAAAATAAAAGAATAAAATAGGGATAGGGGTATAGCTCAGAGGTAGAATGCCCCTGGGTTCAATCCCCAATGCTACACGCAAAAAAAAAAAAATCAGTGTGAAAGTTTTTTGTTTGTTTGTTTTTTTCCCCATCGTGTAAAAATTGTTTAATTTGGTGAGAAGCTACTCATAATCTTTTTGGTGTTTTAGACATCCAGAAGTCTTAATCTGACCCTGCTATGATGTAGTAGTAGAGCATAATTTTGTAAATGTCAGTAATAGAGTTGTGCTACACTTCATCTGGTAAAATCATGTGAACAACCTGCTCTCAGAAGATACTTTTTCTGTCCATGTACCAATTTATTCACTGTCTTACTCAGACCCTTATTCACAAAGGTAAGCATCTGTGAAATAGTTGTATGAAATAAAAGTACAATGTAGTCATGGGAAAAAAAGCAAAAACTCCTGGTTCACAGGATTATTAGTATCAGATTCTTTTATTTTTTTTTTTTTTTTTGTGGTACTGGGGATTGAACTCAGCGGCGTTCTACCTCCGAGCTATAACCCCAGACCTGTTTTTTATTCTTTATTTTGAAACCAAGTCTCACTAAGTTGCGGAGTGCCTCACTAGGTAGCTGAGGCTGGCCTCGAACCCGGATCCTCCGGTCTCAGCCTCCCAAATGCTGGGATTACAAGCGTGTGCCACCACGCCCGGCTAGTATCAGATTCTTGATCTTATCTTCAGCATCAGAATGCTCCAACCAACTAAGTCTATCATTTCCTCCTCCCCATTGCCACCAATCCAGTCTAGTCTGACTGTACTTGTTTTCCCTCTCCTAATCTCCACCTCCCTCCCTTCTTACTGTCTTTTGTTCCATCCTCCCAGGGTCACCATGCTGAAACTGTGTTCAATCGGGTTTTGCCAGCACCTATTGCACCTGAAAGCAACAAGAAGCGGGCCCGTAGGACACGACCAGACCTTTCTAAGATGATGGCCCTGATGCAGGGTGGAGGCACTGGGTCCCTATCTCTGCATAATACCTTTCAACACAGCAGTAGTGGCCTACAGTCCGTATCATCTCTGGGTCACAGCAGCACCACTTCTGCATCTTTGCCTTTTATGCCGTTTGTGATGGGTGGTGCAGCATCATCCCCTCATGTAGACTCCAGCACCATGCTTCATCACCACCACCACCACCCCCACCCCCACCATCACCACCATCACCATCCAGGCTTGAGAGCCACTGGCTACCCCTCTTCACCAGCGACTACCACCTCTGGTACTGCCTTGCGGTTGCCACCACTGCAACCTGAGGAGGACGACGATGATGAGGATGAAGAAGATGATGATTTATCTCAGGGCTATGATAGCTCAGAAAGGGACTTCTCACTCATTGATGATCCTATGATGCCAGCCAACTCAGACTCCAGCGAAGATGCTGATGACTGAAGCTCCAGCATGGTCCCCATTGCTTGGGTGGCTGCTATATTTTCATTTACTCTGGCCCTTGGACTATGGAAAAGTGGGAGGGACAGGGGAGATGTGGGGAAACCCAGGACTCCAGGAGGTGAAAAGGAAAAAGAAAGAAAACTTGTACCTGATTGATCCCAATTTTGAGAGGATTGGGTGGGCAGGGGGACTCCTACAATAATACATGACCACTTCCTCATTTCTGGGGAAGAAAAGGAGACCAGAGCAGCTGGTGTGCTCACCCCTCCCTAGACACCTCCATTAACCACAGACTATGTAGCGCTGGCTCTAGCCTCTGGCAGAGTCTGTTCCTGGCCGAACTGTGGATACAGCTGGAGGGTCAGGAACTGTTACCTTCCTTCCCCTTGGCATTAATAAATTTAAGTTAATCCTTTTCCACTCTTCCCTTGTTCTCTGTTTGCTCAAACCCAATGTAAGTATTGATTTTAAGCATGGTGGGTAATTGGAACACCTAAAGTTCAGTGCTGTTCATACTAAGTTACCTTGGATAGAGCAGACAGGTTATTTGTACTGATCTAAACAGTATATATAAATGTGGACTGTCTAGTTTCCTAAAGCCAAAGGAATGATTTAAGGTAAATAAATAGGCAAAACGTTCCAAGCTCTCAAGTTCTTAGATGAGGGAGGAATTTCACTAACCACATATATTTTGTTTTAGAATTAACTGGAATAATGGTCCTTTTAGGAAAGCCATGGAATGGTTATTAGTTTTCATGAAGTGCAATAAGGGAACTGACTTACAGGATGCTGTGACGACTTGGAAACAGGGGTTTGGGGAAGGAACTTCAGGTTTTTGGAGCCCCTGGAGCCACTGGTTCCCTTCCCTTCAGCCCTCTTATCATCCCACCGCCCAGATTGAAGCTTGAGTATTTGAATTTCCTTTATGCCGTTAAGTACCTCCCCTCAGCTTGGGTCCTAGTTTGTTGCAAGGCCGGCCCCCTTTCCCTGGACTGAGCTGTCCACTTGGAGCGGTTGACCTAGCACCGAAGATCCTTCCAGCCCTGGAGCAGTAAGGGCAGTTCCTTGTAGTCTTCGCGCTCGGATCCCACGCCAGATCCCGCCCTTCCCGAGGGCCCTTCCTTTCCGATGGGTGGGGCCAGCACGGCCGCGCGCGCCTGCTCGAGTTGGGTGGGGCTGGCGCGTCTGGCCTCCCGCCACCCTCGCTTCGCCCAGTGGCTACCGCCTGGGCAAGAAGTTGGACCTCCTAGAAACCGCGGCGGGCGGAGAGTGAGGGCGGGGGCAGAACATCACGTGACGACGTCGACTCGCTTGCGGCCGTGGCGAAGTTGACAAGAAAACCCGCGAAAATCGATTCTGCATTGCACATTTTGTTGATTTCTCACTTTTTTTCTTTCCGCACCACTCCTTCCTCGAAGAGAGGATTAAAAAAAAAAAAAAAAAAAAGACTGCTGTCGGGACCCGGAAGCGGAAAGGATGTCTCTGAGGTCGATACTTCCGGGTCACTGAGAGAGTGCGGGATTCCGGGGCCGAGAGCGGGTGGCGGAGCTGGGACCTCGCGTGATTCTCGGGACCGGAGGAAAAGCGGTGTCCGGGGCTATGGCTGTGACTCTGGACAAAGATGCTTATTATCGGAGAGTTAAGAGACTGTACAGCAATTGGCGGGTAAGGAAGATCCCATAATTTTCCCTAGGGATCCCCCCTCAGCCATCCCATAATAACCCTGTTTCTCGGCGCCCTTTTTTCCCTTTTGGTCAGGAATCCCCGGGTTTAGTGTCGCGCTCTTTCCGTCGCTTGCGGATCATTCACTTCAGGAGGCTCCGAGTAGCGCTCGGTACTAGGGGATCCCCCACAATTGTCCTGCCTTGCGGCCATCACCATCTTCCCTGCGTGCCGGCCCCGGTCATACATAACAGCTACCTTTCGCAGTCTCTTCCCGCCCTAGAAGAGGCAACATCTTTCCCTCCCACTCTGTGACCACGTCTTGCTGTCCCTCCTGCGGTATTCACACGTACTCGTTCTGTTCTTCCAGAACTACAATATTCCACGCCAGGTCCCGCCAGAATTACAACCATCTTTGTAAAGAAGGGATGGAGGGGCCTGGAGGATGTGGATCGAGTCCTTCCTATATATCATTTGCGGGGCGTTTGCTGGAGTTAAGAAAAATAATGCTCACGCACAACTGCTTCGTATTCTAGGCCCTGCCGTGGGTAACATACCTAACACTGAAAAACCTCGGGCATTAGTAATACAAAAACAAAACGATGTGATGGCTAAAACCTGATTAGTTTATCGTGTTGGTAGAGTATCCGCGGCACGTGTTCAGAAAAAGAGCTTTGGCAGTTCCTAGTCTTTTATAAAAGATTGGGTAGTTTTGTTGCTTTAAAAACATCTATAGTTAAAACTTATTTTTATGATAGTATTTTATTAACTGAACAAACGTTTGATTGCATGCTGTGGTGCATACTAAGCTGTCTAACTTAAGTCTGGCCACTAAGCCCTATCACCAAGGAAAAATATAACTGTAAAGACTTTTAGGAATCTGAAAATACCCTGACAAAAATTATCAACTCTGATTTCAGCATTGTGAATTATCTTTCAAATTGATCTTCACCGAAGGTGGACTATTTAAAAAATGGTTATTTTCCTTCTATTCTTAGGAAAGATAACTTGAGCGTGTTTCATCTTTTGAAGCTAAATACTTAGATAATTGGAAAAAAAACCTCTTGCATTTTATTAAAGCAAAAATAAGAACTTCATGCTAAATGAAACCTGAACATAAATTTTGTTTTGAAATTTTTTTGATTCATTTCTGCCAAGTGACTTTACATACCCTGTCACGTATTTATATTCTACCATGACCTATGTGAGAAAAGCTTTTCTAATATTTTCTACTGATTAACACATCCTGATGTGTTGGTAATAATCAAAAGCCCTCTCTTCCATCCATAAACCCTGAAATTAAACACCTTTGATGTTGTTTCTCATGCATCCCAGTGGTTCAGATTTCATCAGATAATTTCACTTTAAGGCTATTTCAGATAAAATGGTTTATTATTTCTTCATTACAATTTTCATAACTTATATCGTAAGAACAATGGCACATTAACTGAGTAGAAATTTGTAAAACATTAAGCTTTGTATTTCAAATGCAGACATCCTTTGTGTTGATATCTTGGGGGATTGGTTCCAGGATACTCGTCCCCTCAAATGTACCAAATACTGAGATGTTTAAGTCTATGTAAAATGGTGAAATATTTGCATGTAACTGTGTATGTCCTACATTTAAATCATCTGAATATTTTTACATAATATAATATAAATGTTGTATAGATGTCACTGTTTAAGGAATAATGCTAAGAAAAAAGTTTGTATGATCAGAACATACGTGAATGGGGGGGGGCATAATTGAGGCTTGAACCCAGGGACATTCTACCTCTAGCTACACCCCAAGCCCTTTTTATTTTACTTTTTAAATTTTTTGTTTGAGGTGGGCTAGTGGAGATTGAACTCAAGGGCATTCTACCTTTAAGCCCCTACCCATTTTATTTATTTATTTTTTGAAACAGGATATTGCCAAGTTGCTGAGGCTGATCACAGACCTCCTGTCTCAGCCTCCCTCCCAAGTACTGGCATCACAGGTGTGTGCCACCACACCTGCCTTTTTTTTCTACCCCTCATATAGTTTCAGTCCGTGGTAGGTTTAATCTTCAGAAGAGGAGCTCAGATATGGAGCGCTTACTGTATTGTCATTTTAGAGATTGTAATGACATTCAGTCAGAAATGAAACAATGGAGACTGGGGGTGTAGTTCATGGTAATGGGGGCTTACCCAGTGGTACAGGCCCTGGGTTGGATTCTAGCACTGCTAAACGAGAAAAAAAAAAACTGGAGACCTCTATACTGATTAGAACTTAGTACTTACTGTTTTATAATTGTTGAACATTTGAGTTTAGTAACAGTGTTTTGTTTTGTTTTGGTACTGGGGATTGAACCCAGAGGCATTCTACCTTTAAGTTACACCCCAACCCAGTTTTGTTTTTTGTTTTTTTAATTTTTATTATTCAGCATCCCCAGTTTTATTTCTTATTTGGGAACAGGGTCTCACGAAGTTGCAGAGGGTCTCCCTAAGTTGTTGGGGCTAGCTTCAAACTTGCTGAGTCCTCCTGTCTCAGCCTCCTAAGTACTGAGATTGTAAGCGTGCACCACCATGCCTAGCTTTAATCCAGTCTTTTAGTTTTTAAGTCAGAGGTGCTAAGAGCAGAAATGGTTCGCAGCACACGTTTCTACTTTTTAAAAAATCCTAAGTGGAAGCCTGGTACTGTGGTTTATGCCTGTAATCGTAATACTTGGGAGGCTAAGACAGAAGGATCACAGGTTTGAGGCCAACCTCAGCAATTTAACAAGATCCTACTTCAAAGTAAAAATTGAAAAGTGCTGGAGATGTAGGTTGGAGGTAGAATGCCCCAAGGATTCAATCCCCAGTGCCAAAAAAAAAAAATTCTAAATGGAGCCAGGCATGGTGGTGCACACCTGTAATCTCTGCTATCCAAGAGGCTGAGGCAGGAGAATCACAAGCTCAAGAGCAGCTTCTGAAATTTAGTAAGACACTGTTGCAAAATTAAAAGCCCTAGGCAAGCCAAGCGTGGTGACACATGCTTGTAATCCCAGTACTTGGGAGGCTGAGACCAGAGGATCCAGGTTCAAGGCCAGCCTCAGCTACTTAATGAGGCCCTCCGCAACTTAGTGAGATCCTGTTTCAAAATAAAGAATAAAAAATAGGACTTTGGGTGTAGCTTGGACGTGTAGCATGTAGCCCAGTGGAAGAGCACCCCTATGTTCAATCCCCAATGCCAAGAGAAAAAAAAAGTCCCAAGTGGTAGTGGTGGAAGTAGGCTGCGGGTTGCTTCTCTGTCCTCTTTAGTTTACTGGTTCCTTCCTTATTCAGGGATGTCCAGCCTGTTCGTGATTGTGACTATTTTTAACCATCTTTTATACTTTGTACTGCTCACTAGGAAAAACAAAAGAGGTTACTTGTCCTGGGGTTCCAGCTACTTTGAGGGGTCAGTACTTCTTGAGAGCTGATTTTTATAGTGGCTTGGTTTTCTTGTTCTGGGTTGTTCTCTAAGACTAGTCAGCAATGCTCTATGGCTCAGGAAGGTTTTTCAAAACATAGACAACTCCTGTATTACTTTCAGCAAGGTAAATTACTTACATTTATCCCAGGTATTTGTTGTTATTTGAGATGGAGGGTCTCCATGTGACCATGGCTGACCTCAGACTGTGGGCTCAAGCAGTCGGCTTGACTCACCCTTCAGCGTAGCTGGGACTACAAGTATGAGGCACTATGCCCAACTCCATCTCAGTTGTGTATAGCTCTTTTATCTTTGGAGGAGGATAGAGAAACCTTTAAATGATGTCGTGGTTGCTGGGCCTGGTGGCACACTATTGTAATCCCAGTACTTGGGAGGCTGAGACAGGAGGATTCAGGTTCTCGGCCAGCCTCAGCTACTTAGTGAGGCCCTACACAACTTAGTGATACCCTGTTTCAAAATAAAGAATAAAAAATAGGGCTAGGAGTGGAGCTCAGAGGTAAAATGCCCCTGGGTTCAATCCCCAGTACCGCAAAAAAAAAAAAAAAAAAAAAAAATATATATATATATATATATATATGATGATGTTATGGTCTTTGAATAAAGAGAATTAGAGGGAAGTAAATGACAGACAAGTTAGGCTTTTTTTTGGTTCCTACTTATTCAACTGTGTGTTTGGGCAGGGAGGATACTGGGGATTGAACCTACAGGCATTCTACCTTTGAGCTACACCCCCAACCCGATTTTATTTCTTATTTTGAAACAGGGTCTCCCCCTAGGTTGATACGAGTTCACTGCTTACTGAGACTGTCCTTGAACATGCAATCCTTCCATCTCAGCCTCCCAAGTACTGGGTTTACAGGTGTGCATCATAACACCCAGCTCTGCTACTTACTCAACTTTTGTAATCTAGTTATCTACTTTTTATATTTATTCTTGTAACTATTACCACCTGTAGTACCTGGCATTTATAGTGCACTCAGTAAATAGTGATAACTGATTTCTAAGTTTTTGTGCATCCATTTGTCAGTTTTAAGAAATTTCTGCCTGGGCTCTCATTACAGCAATCTTTTTTTTTTTTTTTTTTTTTTTTTTTTTTGCAGTACTGGGGATTGAAATACTCAGGGGCATTCTACCTCGGAGCTACACCTCTAGCCCTATTTTTTATTCTTTATTTTGAAACAGGGTCTCACTAAGTTGCAGAGTGCCTCACTAGGTAGCTGAGGCTGGCTGAGAACCCGGATCCTCCGGTCTCAGCCTCCCAAATGCTGGGATTACAAGCGTGCACCATCACACCCAGCTTATTACAGCAATCTTAAATCCTGCCTTTCCCAGAGCTGTTTACCTTTTCTCTCTGTAATTATTATTGGCGCACCTTTTTCTTAAAATTGTCTCCATTTGAGTGATAAATTATTTGGGTACCCTAGCAATAACAAGATTACAAACATGCTTTCTAGCTAGGCATGGTGGCACACACCTATAATCCCAATATTTGGGAAGTTGAGACAGGAGGATCACAGGTTCAAAGCCAGCCTTAGCAATTTAGTGAGACCCTATTTCCAAATAAAAAATAAAAGAGGACTGGAGTGTAGCCAGGGATAAAAGGCCCCTGGGTTCTATCTCCAATACCACCAAAAAAATAAAAAATAAAAATTAAAAAATGCAGCCGGGCGTGGTGGTGCACGCTTGTAATCCCAGCATTCGGGAGTCTGAGACTGGAGGATCTGGGTTCGCGGCCAGCCTCAGCTACCTAGTGAGGCACTCCGCAACTTAGTGAGACTCGGTTTCAAAATAAAGAATAAAAAAAATAGGGCTGGGGGTGTAGCTCGGAGGTAGAATGCCCCTGAGTTCAATCCCCAGTACCGCAAAAAAAAAAAAAAAAAAATTAAAAAATGCTTTCTAAGGCAGTTCCCATTTGGTTCAAAGGAGGGTAGTTCCTCTGCTGCAGTATTTTTCTGACTTATCATTCAGGTCCTGCCTTCACAATTTTTACAGATTCCTCTAAAAGTACACTCTAAAAATAATTTTTAACCAAGCAGTACATGCAGATAGTGGTGTTTTTTGTTTGTTTGTTTTTGCGGTACTGGGGATTGAACTCGGGGGCATTCTACCTCCGAGCTACACCCTCAGCCCTATTTTTTATTCTTTATTTTGAAACCTAGTCTCACTAAGTTGCAGAGTGCCTCACTAGGTAGCTGAGGCTGGCCTCGAACCCGGATCCTCTGGTCTCAGCCTCCTGAATGCTGGGATTACGAGTGTGCGCCACCACGCCCGGCTCAGATAATGTTTTTTAATATTATGCTTTTATTGGTGCATTGTCATCTCACATCATGATATAAATCATTAACAGTAACATACATACACACAGCACTTGGTGGGCCTCCCCATGTCCCTTCTTCCCAATACAGAGGACTGGGATTGGCATTGGTATAGTCACATATGTACACATGGTGGATGGTAGTATTTCCATTAATGAACCTCAGTCTTCCACCTCTACTTCTCTTAGACGATTTCTCTGGCTCCAATGAGGTTTCTCCTCCATTATCTGGAGTCTCTCTGGTATACCCATTACTTCCTAGCTTGAGCATATTAGAGAAAACATACGCCCCTTCACTTTCTGTGACTGGCTAATCTCACTTAGCAGGAAGTCTTCTATGTCCTTCCATTTTCTTGCAAACGACATAATTTTATTCTTTATTGCTGAGTAGAATTCTATTGAGTGTAATTCCCATAGTTTTGTAATCCATTCATCTGTTGATGGACACCCAGGTTCGTTCCATAATTTGGCTATTATGAATTGTGCCACTGTGGGTATGCATATATTACTGTAGTTCTCTGATTTTGGCCCCTTTGGAAAGATACCCAGGAGTGGTATAGCTGGATCATATGGTGGATCCATTTCCAATTTTCTGAGGAACCTCCACACTGATCTCCACAGCAGTTGAACTAGTTTGCAATCCCACCAACAGTGTAGAAGAGTTTCTATTTCCCCACATCCTCACCAGCAGTTATTGTTTTTTGACTCTGTGTGTGTGTGTGTCACTGAGGATTGAACCCAGGGGTATTCTACCTCTGAGCTACACCCCCAGTCCTGTTTTTTATTCTTTATTTTGAAATTGGGTCTCACTAAGTTGCAGAGAGCCTCACTAAGTATCTGAGGCTGGCGCTAACCTGGATCTTCTGGTCTCAGCCTTCCAAGTACTGGGATTACAAGTGTGCGCATCACGCCTGGCTGTTTTTTGACTTCTTGATGATTGCTGTTCTGATTTGGGGTTAGATGGAATCTCAAGGTACTTTTGATTTGTATCTCCCTGATTGCTAATAAAGTTGAACATTTTTTTTACGTATCTGTTGGCCATTTGTATCTCTTCTTTTGTGAAGTGTCTATTCAGTTCAGTTGCCCATTTCTTGGTTAGATTTTTTTTTTTTTTTTTTTTTTTTTTTTTTTTTTTTTTTTTTTTTTTTTTTTTTTTTTTTTTTTTTTTTTTTTTTTTTTGTCTTTTTTTTTGTTATTTTTTTTTTTTTTTTTTTTTTTTGTGTAGTCTTTTCTTTGTATATTCTAGATATTAGTCCTCTATCAGAGGGATAACTGATGAAAATTTTCTCCTGCACAGTCTTTTTTTAAAAAAAAAAACATAGTTCTGTTTATTTTATTTTCTGTGGTATTGGGGATTGAACCCAGGGCCATTCTGAACTATACCCCCAGTCCTATTTTTTATTCTTTATTTTGAAACAGGGTCTCACTAAGTTGCAGAGGGCTTCACTAAGTAGCTGAGGCTGGCCGCGAACCTGCCATCCTCCTGTCTCGACTTTCCAAGAACTGGGACTACACCTGTAAAAGTCACCTA
>PVLC010047189.1:0-11180 GCA_004027655.1 Graphiurus murinus
TTTACACAATGAGAAGATTGGAGGTACCAGTGGGGTGGGAAGGTGGATAGAACAAGGCCATTTATGGCAGCTCAATGATAACATTAGCTCTGTGCTTTTTGTTTTTCTACTCTATCATCATTAGTGCATGGTTGCTCTGTCAAGGTGGCAAAAAGCCATTATAGCTCTAAGTATTGCATTAGCATTCCAGATGGGGAGAAGAAGGGAGGAAAAAGTAATAAGGGGTTCCCTCTGAAAAAAACCACAGCTTTCCACAAAGTCCTTAATTTAGGCCTCATCATCCATAATTGTGACACACGGCCACCTTTATCAGCAAGGAACTTAGAGAAGCATTTTTAGAAAAGCATACTGCTACTCTAACAGATCAGAATCTTGCTGGTAAGAATAAATGGGACTTGGCATGGTGGCACACACTTGTAATCCCAGTACTTGGGAGGCTGAGACAGGAGAGTTGAAGGTTCAAGACCAGCCTCAGCAATTTAGCAAGACTCTCAGCAACTTAGTGAGACCCTGTTTCAAAACAAAAAAAAGGGGGGCTGGGCATGTAGCTCAGAGGTAAGATGCCTCTGGGTCAACCCCCAGTAACACCAAAAAAAAAAAAGAGAGAGAGAGAGAGATAGAGAGAGAAGAGAGAAGGGGTAGGGGATGAGGGAATGGTAGAGGAAGAGAAAGGGAGGAGAGAGGAAGGAAGATTGGGTAAGAAACTAGCATTGTCTTCAACAAACATCATTCAAGGTTATTGGGTGAAACATAAAGGTCAATCTATTACTTCTGGCTGCCATCTTCCTCCCATTCTAATAACTACTGCCAATCTTTGCATCCAGTTAAAGAACAGATAAAGGATAGAGTGAGGCTGGGTATGGTGGCATATGTCTGTAATCCTAGTACTTGGGAGGCCAGACAGGAGGATTACAGGTTCTAGGCCAGTGAGCAGTAACTTAGTGAGACCCTATTTCAAAATAAAACATAAAAAATAGGGCTGAGGGTGTAGCTCAGAGGTAGAACACCCCGGATTCCATCCTCAGTACTTCTAAATAATAATAATAATAATAATAATAATAATAATAATAATAATAATAATAATAAAGGAGAGAGTGAACATGGATAGAAGGAGAGATTGAAACAACTTTAAGTATGTAAAAGGGACATGTGTAAAGGAGAGGAAGGGAGAGAGGAAGAAGGAATAAGAGGAGGAGGAGGAAGAAAGAAAGAGAGGGAGAATGTTATAGAATCTGGGCCAGTAAATTGAGGGGGATAATGTGTGAATTGACGATGGGCAGAGGAGTTTGGCTATTATGTAAAAAGACTAAGAAAGCCACTGCAGAGTTTGAACAGAAGAGTGAAATGTTTCTATAACAAGAAGATCCATATTTGTTGTCACACTGAGTCTTAATCTCTTTCCAAGCTGAGTCAATATAGTTATCAACACTTTGCTGCTTACCACCTCCAGAGCAGCATGCCAGAGAATATGAATAGATTACTGGAGCATGATTCACCATTAATTAACAGTATTATTCTTTTTAGTCATTTATAAAAGACAAAGGAACAATTACCACTTAACTAGAAATCTGTGTAGATATGAGTGTCTCTTATTTTCTAAGTTGGTTTTGCTACTACCATCTTTTTAAAATACATATAGATACAGTTTCAGCTTTAAATGATTGGCTAATTTCCTTTGGGTGCAGCATACAATCCATTAGAAAATACTTCCTTTAATCCAAATGTGCCAGAAAATAATCATTGTATTTTTCACTTGTTTGGCACGTGTCTGTAGTGTTACAAAGGAACTTCTCTCAGATGACATGAACAAGCGTTCACATTACTTTACTGAAATATTTTTAGATCACGTTTAATGCTATTGGGAGTTTTTGAGTACCTAAAAATCAAAAAATTCCTTGAAAAGTCAGGAACTTGTTCTTTCTAATTCTTAAGCAAAAATTGAGCTTTATTTTTTAGGAGCCTCCTGTTCTGATGCCTCAGGAAATAACTTTTTCAAGATTCTGCCTATTTTTTAGTATTTCTCTCCTTCTATAAACATGTGGTTTTGCTCTTACTCCATTATGGGATCACTCCAACATTTGAAACTTTGGAATCTGAAGACAGATTTTTTTTTTCCTATAGTTTGTCATTTGTTTTTGCTTTTTGCTGTGGGAAATCACAGTGAACATTAACTTGTGATAGCATTTCCTCTCTCTGGCTTTCTTTATACTTCCATCATAATTTTGAATATGAAAAATTTTGTTTACACATTTCACATATTCTACCAAGCAACTTTCGTCTTATGTACTATGAATGAGATCACTAATTTCTCAACTTATTTGTAAAGTTTGTTGAATTTTGATAGCAGTTTGTCATACTGACAACAGCAAGATTAGTTTAAATCCCACTAATTTGTAGCATATCACAATTTGACCAAAGACTGCTGAATTTTAGCTTTTTTTTTTTTTTTTTCGCTTTGTTTTTTTTTTGGTACTGGGAACTGAACCCAGAAGGCATTCTACATCTGAGCTACTTCCCAGCCCTATTTTATTTTTTATTTTGAAACAAAGTTTTGCTAAGCAGATGAGGTTCTCGCTAATTTGCTAAGGCTGACCTTGAACCTGTGCTCGTCCATTACAGGCATGCACCACCACACCTGGCGGGACTTTATCTTTGAACTATGTATATAAAATTGTAAATATTATTGGAAATGTAATGTACTTATGAAAAAAAACATTTTCTGCCACCATAAAGTTATAGACAAGCACTGCATAATAATATTTTGGCCAACAATAGACCACCTATGCAATGATGGTCTTATAAGATTGTATTGCCTAATAATGTCTTAGCCATCTTAGTTTATGTGTAAGTACACCCTATGATGTTCCCACAATGGCAAAAATCACCAAATTATGCCTTTCTAAGAATATGTCCATTGCTAAGGGAGACACAGTTGTACTTCAATAATATTTATATTTTAAGATATGCATAAAGGTATGCCTGGGAAGATCTTAATAAAAAACATGCCATCTTCCTTAATACATATAAAAGCTAAAGGAAACAAATAAACCCAAAATAAAAATATGTAAAATAAATGTCAGAGTTTCCAGGGTTGAAACTCAAAATAAAATTCCTTCTGTGAAAGAGAGCTGTCTTTCGATTGATGTCTACCATTAATGAATGCTGGCAAGACTAGAAATCTGGCCTTAGAGAGGAACTGTCATCCTTTAACAAATTGGTGCAAAGTTGACCTGTGATACTTCCTTTAATGTTTGGAAATAGGTAGAAATGAAACACTATTTTTTGTTTTATTTATTTATTGCATGTATATATGGGTGGGTTGGTGTACAGATGGGTGTGGTGCTGGGGAATGGTGCCGGGGAATGAACCCAGGGCATTCTACCACTGAGCTAGACCCCCAACTCTTTTTATTTTGAAACAAGTTACTGTTCACTGGCCTCGAACCTGTAATCTTCTTGTTTCAGCCTCCCAAGTACTAGGATTACAGGCATGTTCCACTATGGCCTACAAGGACTCAAGTGTTTTTTTTTTTTTTAATTTTATTAACTATTGAAGGAAAACTGGGTAATCTGATTTAGAAAATATAGCTTTTCCTTTAGGTTTGAGGGTAAAACTAGTTGCTGTATCAGATAAAATGGAACATCTTGGAAGTCAGACATACTAGAGAAGGGGTTCTTGCTATCCCCTGATTTTCTCCACCTTGTCCCTCAGCCTTCTTGTATATGACTTCCAAGATCTTGGTGTTTAGCTACATCATGTCAGAAGAAGAAAAAATGGCTGGATACTTGTCTCTGTGTGTTGGAAGCTAGGGGCATTGATGGGCCGTGTAGCGGTAGCTAAGATGGAAAGCACTGGAGACAGGCAGGGCTCTTGAGAAATGAAACCCATGATTGGAAGTGGGTTCTACTCTACCTCACACTGAGCAACATCATGCTATACTGGCATCACCCATTTTAGTCAGTAGTGCATTTAGCTTTTTTCCTCTCTCCATATTTCTTTCCTTTGATACTTCAGGGGCTACTTACTAATGGGATGAAATGAAGTCCTAAAATTTACTAATTTGAAACAATTGGAGAAAAACATCTTCAATCAAGCCATAGCTATTCTGAATCTAATGTAGTCGCTAAGTATTAAAGCCAAAGAGACAAATTATTCTTTTAGATTCTACCAAAATGCCAAGACAAAAACATAAGAAGGTAAGACATAATATTTCCTGAAGGTCAAACACAGATGTAAGATATGAATGAATTAGGAAAGACATTTTCCTTAAATATGCCATATGTAATATGAATAATTGTCTTGTGAACTATAGCATGATTATTAGAAGCAAACAGATAGTTAACTGTATAAAGTATAAAGACAAAGAAAAATATTTTATCCATATCCAATACTATCTAGATGAGAGAATATTCTGATTTTAGTTGACCAACCCCAGGTTTTACACGAAACATCTCCTGAAAGGACAAAAGAACAACATAGCAGGCTATATTTAATTGGCATGAATTTCCTTGGTATAACACTGAATGTAGTAGCCACTGCTCCCTAAGCAACTTGATGGATAATAATAATAAATTGATTAAACAAACACTTATTGATATTGTACTTTTATAGTCAGTACTTGACCCTTCATTTTTAGAAGATTTCCAGCACTGGGGGAGAGAGAGAGATGAATAAAGGATTATTTTAGAGAGAGATCGGCCATGCTGATGACAACACAGATGCACACAGTAAGTTTCTGTGAAGGCCAATGGTGGTAACAAGCTCAGACTCTGGAGTCTGATTTTTTGAATATCATTCTCTACTCCCTAACTGTTGTATGACCTTGTGCAAATTGCTTCATCTTGCTAAGCATTGATTGCTTCATCTGTAAAATGAGGAAAATAGAGGCACCTTTCCTAATGAGGTTTAAATGAGATTATGTATTTGGCATAGTGCCTGGAGAATGTAAATGCTCAATTTATGTTGGCCATTACTATTTACAGAAGAGATGATGCTTGGCCTGATTTTATGGAATGAGTAGGAGTTAGAGAAGAGGGAAGTGGAAGAGAGTATTTCAGGGAGAGGCAATGACATGTGACAGGCACAGAGACATGAAACAGTGTGTGATCTCTGGGTCACAGCAAGTGGCTTATATCTAATCTAGCCTAGTTTACTTTCATCAAATATGTCATCACAGTGTGCATGAAAATGACATAAAAAGTTTGCTACCAATATTTGTGAACCACCTCAAAAATTAGCGCCTATAAAACTTTTTCTCAATATCCCTCCTTGAATTCAGTTTGGCTCCCTACCTTGATTTCTGTTCTTAATCTAATCCTCAAATTTGCATCATTTAGAGCTGGGTGTGGTGGTGCACACCTGTAATCTCAGTACTTGGGAGGCAGAGACAGGAGGATTGCAGGTTCAAGATCAGCCTCAGCAACTTAGTGAGAATCTGAGCAACTTAGGGAGACCTTGTTTCTAAATAAAAAATAAAACAGGGTTGGGAGTATAGCTTGGAGGTAGAATGTCCCTGGATTCAATCCCCAGTACCAGAAATACATACATACATATTTGCATTACTTACTGTAGACTAGATTGGGTACCTCCTGAGGACACAACACCTGGTGTTTGCCTGCTGGCACTATGAGCTACAACTATGGTTGAGACATGCCTCACCAGGGAACCCTGGCTATCCCTCTGTATACTCCATAGCCTGGCTGGACAATGACTGCTCCACCAGACATGGAGAATGATTGGGACCATTTTCTAGAGAGAGGGTCCAGTGCCAAGTTATAACAAGCTCTGTGTGTTTGGTTTAGGAATTAGAGCCTTTTCCTAAAAGCTATGAACCATTGAAGAAGTTTAAATAGAAGAAAGACACAATCAGCTTTCTGTTTTCAGGAGATCACTCTAGGAAGACTTTCTAGACCAGAGACAGGAAAAGCTATTAGAATGACTCCTGAGGCAATCCCAGTGAGATAGGATATGTTCTAACACTGTGGCTGTGGAGAAGGAGGAAAAGCAGTAAGTATGACAGACATCATCATCACAGAAATAGGATGTCCTGCATTTGGCTAGTGCTGGCTAGGGAAGTTGCAGGATAGGGAGAATCTAGGAAACCTACCAGATTTCCAGGTCAGGCAACTGGAGGGGTGGCGGCGATGCCATTCATTGAGAAAAAGAAAACAGGATTTAAACCAGTAAATCTTAGGGTAAACATAATAAGGCTGTGTTTTGGATGTTTTAAACTGAAGTTGACTCTGGGACATCTAAGAAAGAGAGCTATCAGCAGAGCAGTCTGGGATTCCTGAACACTAAGGTTTTATAATGAGCATAAGGAAAGGGATATGCTTCAGAAGGTGATGATTCTTTAGAAGACTAAGTATATATCTTCTATGATAGACAAGTAATTCTTCTGTTCTAGAAATCACTGCCTGGTGATTTTGGAGGATTCTGGAATCTTAGAGGACCTGGTGATCATTGAATTAACTGAGTGAACCACTCTAAAAAAATGCAGCTTTGTTCACTTTACCATTTACTATGTTATTAGGCACATTTTAAAGTGCTTTTTAAAAATTTGGTTTGTTATTAGTTCAGGCTGGTTTACTTGTTAATTTCAAAATAAAGGGATTTGCATTTTGTCAACTTACACAATCATCAGCACCATTGAGAACTAGTATAATAAATGCATGGCCTTACTTGAGTGTGTATCCTGACTCTATTAACTATGAACTTACCACCTTGAGAAAATTATTCATATTCTCAGGTTCTTGATTTCTCAATATATACAACACGAATTATGTTAATGCCTATTTCATAGAGTTATTGTGAGCATTAACTGTGTTAATTCATAAAATAAGAACAGGCACAAAGAAAACCCTCAATAGATGTTATCATTATCATCTAATTATTATCTAGTGATATTTATCATTATTATCCAAGATAATACAGCAAAACTGTGTTGTAAAGCATTTCACTTACTGCCTAAATTTAGTTACATTTATGATAAAAATCATATCCATCTTAACCAGACATAAATTATTGCAAATTTATATGCCACATTGATTTTTTTGCGGGGAGGGGTGGTAGTGAGGATTGAACCCAGGGAAATTTTACCTCCAAGCGATACCGTCAGTCCTTTTATTTATTTATTTATTTATTTATTTATTTATTTATATGTTTTGAAGCAGCATCTCACTAGGTTGTTGAGAGTTCACTAAGTTGCAGAGGCTGGTCTTGAACCTGTGATCCTCCTGTTTCAGCCTTCCAAGTATTGGGATTATATGCGTGAGCCACCACACCCAGCCTCTGCTGATTTTTTAAATCATTTTTTCACATCTTGTAATTTTATTTTATTTGTTTAAAGTTTTATTGATGTCTATCTTCCTCTTTAGACAGTAAGCTCTCTGAAGTCAAGGACTGTATCTGTTTTGTTCTCTACTATATACCCAGCACCCAGAAGTACTTAGCATATATTATGTACTCAATGATTGTGTCAGCTGCAAGACCTGAATCTAAGCTATTTTTATACTTTTATTAATGCATTGTACTTATACATCTTAGTGAGGTTCAAAGTCATACAAATAAGCATGTCTACAGGTCTTGGTGTGATTCCTTTTAGGTCCCACCCTACTATCCACCCCTACCTATATATAACAGTGAAATTGGTAGTGATTCTTTATTACATGGCCATAGCATAATTTGAACTGTTTCTTTAATAAATTCTTTCCATTCTTTTCCCCATCTCCTTCTCCCACTCCTCTTCCACTATTCTACTGGTCACTCTCCTCAATTTTTTAGGTTGTTGTTTCCTTTTTTTTTTTTTGTGGCACTGGGGATTGAACTCAGGGGCATTCTACCTCCGAGCTATACCCCCCAGCCCTATTTTTTATTCTTTACTTTGAAACCGAGTTTCACTAAGTTGCAGAGTGCCTCACTAGGTAGCTGAGGCTGGCCGCGAACCCGGATCCTCCGGTCTCAGCCTCCCAAATGCTGGGATTACAAGCGTGCGCCACCACGCCCGGCTTCCTATTTTCATTCTAGCTTCCATTCAACCCTTGACTCTCTGAAACTGGCTGATCTCACTTAGCATAATATTCTCTAGTTCCATCCATTTTCCTGCTACTGACATAATTTTGTTATTCTTTGTGGCTGAGTAAAATTCCATTGTGTATATATATATATATACATGACATTTTCATTATCTATTTATCTGTTGGTTGATGGACATCTTGGCTAGACATGGATATGCATTATTAATAAAGTATTCTGACTTTAATTATTTGGAAAGATATGGAGGAGTGGGTCATATGGTTGTTCCATTCCTAGTCTTTTGAGGAACTTCCATGCTGATTTCCATAGTGTTTGTACTAATGTGCAGTTTCACCAACAATGTTTAAGAGCTCCTACTTTCAGCCAGGCATGGTGGGTGGTGGCGAACGCCTGTAATCCTAATACTTGGGAGGCTGAGACAAGGAGGATCACAGGTTTAAGGACAGCCTCAGCAAAGTAGTGAGACTCTCATTAATCTAGCAAGACCTTGTTTTCAAATAAGAAATGAAATTGGGTTGGAGATATACCTTGAAGGTAGAATGCCTCTGAGTTCAATCCCCAGTACCACAAAAAGAAAAAAAAAAAAGTTCCTACTTTCTCATATCCTCATCAGTATTTGTTATTATTTGTATGCTTGATGATTACCATTCTAATTGGGGTTAGTGGAGTTTTGATATATGCAATAAGGCAAGAGAAGGATATCAAAGGGATACAAATTGGGAAAGAAGAACTAAAAAAAATCATTATTTTAACTAATAAAGAAGATTTAATATATGTCACACTAATAACAGTATGCATATTGAAATATATAAACATAAGAGAAACATATACACAAGTGTGATTAAAATGAACATGTGTTAAAAATATTTAAACAATACCTTAGATTTATATCACACATTTTTTAAAGAGTCCAAAACACTTTTTTCTAAGTCTATATTTTTTTCTGAACATTTGCAAAACCTCAATGATATTTCAAAAGTCTTCCCAACAAGCAGGGCATGGTGATGCATGCCTATAATCCCAGCACTTGGGAGGCTGACAGGAGGATTGCAGGTTCAAGGCCAGCCTCAGCAATGAAGAGAGGCTTTCAGCAACCTAAGGAGACTCTGTTTATGAGCAAAAATAAATAAATAAATAAAAAGGACTGGAGGTGTAGGTCAGAGGTAAAATGCTTCTGGATTAAATCTACAGTACCACAAAAACAAAAAACCCTTTCCAAACAGCCTTGAAAAGGTAGTTATTATGCTTAAATTTGCAGAAAGAAATATGGACCTTGCAAACATAACTTGTCATGGTAAAACACAATAAGATTTAATACTAGATAAATCTTAAATGTCTAATTATGAGGAGAAAAGATAAAATCTGCCTTAATAAATAATTTCATTAAAAATTTACATTAGAATTTTTATTTTTTTATGTTTTTATTTTTTATTTTTTTATCATTGTGACAATTTATTAGAGTTGATGACATCAATATAAGCTCATGTTGAGCTCAATACGGATTCAAATGGTTACATACAGAAGCATTATATACATGTATCTATACATGGGTTTCTATATAGACATATTTTCTTCCCCTCTCCACTGAGAAGGCCTAGAAGCAATAACATTCCAGTGACACTGAGCATGCCTAGCACCAAAATCTTTGTTTCAATGACTGTTGTCCAACAAAATAAACTAGGTCTAGGGCTTTTTGGGGAAATGTATGAAATGCTATGCTAGGTCTGAGGTAGGTAATAGAAAAGATAAGCCTGGCATATTTTGTGCTTAAAAGAAAAGAAGTGACAAAGAGGAAGAGAGAAGAAGGAGGCAGAGGAGGTGCAGGAGGAGGAGAAGAGAGGGAGGAAGAGGAGGAGGAAGAGATAGAGTATGTCAAAGAGACATGGGAGTAGTTTCCATTGGCCAAAGCTGTAACGATTTCATAAAAAAAATAAAAAAAAATTAAGTAGTATTGGATTATAACCCAAAGTATAAATTAAATATCCTTGAGCCAATATTGATATAAACAAATGATTAAACCAGTAAATAAAATGGGGAGAGGAGACAGATCTCCAATACAGGATAATTTGAAATAACTTACATAGATACAACATGCTCAAGGAGATTATGATGGTTAAATTTTATGTTTGTCAAGTAGTTTGGTCAAACATTAGTCTAGATACAGCCCTGAAGGTATTTTGTAGTTGTAATTGACATTCACAACCAATTGATGTGAAGTAAATGTGATTATCTTCAACAACGTGGTTGAGCCAAATCAATCAGTTGAAGGCTTTCTCCCCAAAACACCTACTGTTAGAAATAACTTTTCATAACATTAAGAAAAGGCACGTGTTCAAAAATTGCTTGGCAATGCAATTTTACTTTTTTGCAAAAAAGGGTGCCCCCACATGTACAAGAGAGAGCACACCTGAGGAAGCACCTGGCGGGTCTTATATCCCTAACGCAAAGCCCCTCCTGTGCTGAACTCCTGGTGGGAGTTACAGCTTCACATTCTTCCTGGTCAGCTACAGGGGAAGTTGGGGGAGGGTCAGCACCTACACTCTCTTGAGATGCTAATTTTGTGAAGGAATCCAGGTATTACAAGATGGCAAATTACAAGATGGCGGTTAAAATCAAATTACTCCCTTGACAGAAAAGATACAATTATTTTCTTACAATTCCCCCCTCTTTTAATATACATATTACTCTTTCTTCAAATTTTATTAACATAAGATAACTTTTGCTCTCAACAGTGTTTGAAGACAAACCTTGTAGGGTTTTAGTTATAGCACCAGTGCTATGTTGTTTGGGATGCAGGTGTCGTATAGGTTCCTTCTAATGGTGCATAACTTTTTCCTTTTAAGATTGCCTATGGCCAGTCTATTTTTACAGGCTATTTTGTTAGTGGCATCTAACTGTTTAACTATTTCCTGTAGGGCACCTAGGGTGTGGTTGATAACCCTCTGCTGATTGTAGTATAGGTTGTTCATCCAATCTACCCTTTTATTATTAGTGGACCACCAAATTAATATTGGTGCAAACCAAGTAGCAACCTGATTTGTAGCCTTAAATTCATTGGGACCATCTTTTGAGATTTTGGTCTAATCCACATATATGTGCAGATTTAATGACTCACTAGAAGGTGACTTACTTGGGACTTGAAATGC
>PVLC010047190.1:0-11181 GCA_004027655.1 Graphiurus murinus
ACTGTCGTGCTATTTCTTCCTCAGTTAATGCACAACTCATGGGTGGGAATTGAGTCTCCTCACTGTCCATCTTATAAACCAGATGTTCAAACGTGGTAGAAAGGCTTTTGGGTTTGATTTCATAAACATCATCCTTTATGCGTAGTATTCCTTGAAGGCCTCCGAAGCATGTGCTAAGAGAAACCAGGGATTCTGGGTCTCCTTCCACATACCCATGATAGTAGCAGTTTGTTTGGACAAAGGGGTGGTCCTCCAGCAGAGCACCCTGGTCTGTGTAGGTGAACACAGAGAAGTCTCTGGACACCAAAAGCTTCTTGGTCTTCATGTGTATAATGTGTTTCTGGCCCCCAAAGTGCAGACTGTAGGAGAGCCACCCTGGAACCCTCATGCCTCTAATGTTGCCTGTTACCCTCAAGGGTATCGCTACTTCTGGAGGGCTGTGGTAATGGCAACACCCAATCTGGGGCCATCCCAAAAGGCAGAGCCAGGCCTCCAGCCACAGCTGCAGTACAGTGATCCTGACAGGCACCTGGACGTCTCCCTCAGCCATCCTGGCTCTGAGGAAAGGCAAAGGAGGGTTGGCAGGAGGCCCTGTGGGCCTGTCCCCTCACTCTGACTTGGCTGGATGCAGCACTGATCTTTAAGGTTTTGTCATCTTGAAGAATCAGTCCATGAGAGCAGCAAAACTAAAAGAAAAATAAAGAGAAGGGCAGACATAGGAGTTGCTAAGTTATGATCCCACCAGGTTGGAGGAGAACAGGGTATGGGTCAAGTGGATTTTCCTTAGACTAAGGGCATGACTCTAAATACAGTGGATCCGCTCTTTAATTTTAGTGAGGTAGTCACACCATGGGGGGGCTTGAGACTGATAGTTGCCATAGGCTGCTAATTACTGAATCTAGAGGAAGGATACATGGATCATTTATGCCACTCTTTAAGTACATGTGTACACGTAAATATTTCTGTTCAGTTCTAGCATACTTTAGTTCTAAAAATTATATTTGACATTTATTTGCATCCCATGACAAAGTCTACATTTTCTATATTTTGCCATTTTCCCTGATTTACCATGTGCTAATCACCGTCCTTTTCTTCTGTGTTCTTGTTCTACCGTCTGAATCATCTTGACACTCTTGTAATTTTTACTTCTGTGTCTTTTCTTCACCTTTTTAAAAAATTCCCTTATGATGGTCATTTTCCTTATTGACATGCATAAAATTATTTTATTGTATACAGATAATTGTATATAAACCAACCACAAGATCTCTTTCTTATACTATTGGAAGGTCAGTCCAAAGAATTTTATAATAAATCAACCATGAATTGACATAGGTCTGGGTTAAGTGAGTTTGTAGTAAATCTTGATCTAATTCTCTTTTGCTTATATTACTATGATCTGGGCCTGCTAGAATTTCCACTGGGAATCTATGTGATTTTATATGTGCTCAGCTCTGAGAATTTATGGGCAGTAATTTCTATCACCAATAAGTATACATAGTCCAGCTTTCCAACCTCTTACTACATGCAAATCCAAAATCCAGTAAGCATTTTAACAGGAAAGAGGACATGTGTATGAGGACAGCCCCATTTTCCTATTTATTGTGTGTAAAATGTAATAGGATTTCAGAAAACTGTGACTTTTAGAAATTTTAGACTAGTTCAACAGTGTCCCAAAGAACCTTCAAAGTCCATAAGCATACTGAAAACTGTTTTAGCAAACCTGTGGGGTAGGACTGTCCCATGTTAATTCAGAAAGACACATCTTTTTTGGTACTATCCACCCATGAGTATATTTTCACATAAACCATGGGTATTAGAAAGTAAGACTGTGAGGCCTTTTGAAGAAGAGTGGAACCATGTTTGGATGGTGTAGAGCATGGTGCTGTATGACCACAATGCTTCTATGCCCAAGCCACAGTGGCACCAAGGGTGTACCACTGTACTCCCAATTTCTACTCTAGGAAGAGTGAGCCAGGGGTGGACATTTGGCTTCGCCACCATTCTAGGCTATTTTCAGATGGACTCTTGAATCACTCACAGAGTGTGTCAAGATCAAAGATGAGGCTGAACCTCTTGATGCCAGCTATGGACAAAGACCAGGAGTAGAGTGAACAGTACCTAGTGCCAAGAACTTGGCACTACGACAGAATCCATACCATTGGAGGCACTGTACCTTTTAGGCATGGGTTGCTATGGAAGGCATGGTCCACTGAGCCTCTGGAATTTAGGGCTTGCTTGGCTGTCCCACACAGCTTGGGTCTCTTCCATGAGTCTCCCATGGGCTCCCCCAGGTGGTACACCACAAAAGCAGTTGAGTGATTGTGATACTCACTTTCAATCTCAGTTCTAGTGCCCTCTAAGGCTGAAACAAAATCTAACAATCAGTCCACTAGCATTTCTAGAAGAGATTTCAAGAAATTCACCCTGAAATAACATACTCACCATGCTCAGTATGAATATGAATAAGTCAAAAATCTCTGGATACAATGATATAAGTCTATATGATAGGTCAAAAAAGTCTATGTAATAGACAAAACAAGGTGTCAGAATCTGATGGAGAAGATGTCGTTGGAGTGACATACCTCTCATCAGGTACTGTGAGCTCAATTCAAATCTGCTATATAGCAGCTTCTTGACAGAAGAAAAAAAGCAATGAAGAAGTGAACAACACTACGAAAACTGAAGTACAGCTGATCAGAATCCAGAAAGCTAACCAGGGAGAGCAAAAAATCCTGTCTGTGCAGCCATGGTGCCGTGCCGCTGAGTGGTGACTGACACTGACCCAGCCCCCAGTGTGGGGTCAATTAACAAAGAAATATATAATGACCTTCTGCATTCGCAGCAACCAGATGTGGAGGAAGTGAGTCCTGAACTCCAGATCCTAACTAGGTGGCATATTGAGGCACCTTCCACAGTGACCAGAATGCATGGTACAACCAGCTTAAGCCCGTGTGGAGCCATCCCAGCTCTCTTCTCCCTACTGAGCCATATCAGAGATCAACTGCACTGCAGAGTTTGAATCAAAACTGCCCCAAAAGCAGCTTCTTGATGGAAGGAAAGAAAAGCAAAACAGCAGAAAAGTGAACAAAGCAACAAAAGCAGCTGATCAGAACCCAGAAAGCAGACCAGGGAGAACAAAGGAACTGGTGCGTGGGCAGTAGTGGCAGCTGCCAACTTGTCAGCTGCCAATTTATCAGCTGCCCACGGTAGCAGGGATCTACCCAAAAGATCTGTAGAGGCCAAATCAGGTCTGTTCTTACAAACTTGCAGGGATTTTTATTTTGTTTCTTCTTGTTGTGTTTTGTTTTCTGTGTTTTTGTTTTGTTTTATTTGTTTTTCCGCTGTTTTCACTTTGCATTGCTTTGATTTATCTATGTTTGTTCAGAGGATTAGTTGCTTTGTTTGCTTTTGCTAGACCCTAGAAGTCAACACCTGAAACCCACCAAAGGAACCGATAGAGCAGGCAGAAGAAGTCCCAGAGTAATTGCAACTCACTACAAGATACCATTCACAGAGAGAAAATAAAAATAAGAAACCTATAAATTCAGAGAACGTGTGCAAGAGCAGCAAAGATATAAATTTAAGAAGAGAGAAACCATGGGAAGGAAAAATAGCAAAGAAACAATGAGTCAACACAACCCCACAATAACAGAATTCAATGACACTTAATGGCAGAGATTACCAGAGGAACAATTCAGATCTTTAATATAGAAATGATACAAAACTTCCAGAAAGAATGTAGAGAGAGCTGGAAAGAAATAAAGGAACAAATAAATAAAGAATCTGATACCCTTATCAGGAATCATAGAGAAGCCTTGAAGGAAGTTAAAGATGTGAAAGATGCAATAATAGAAGTGAAGGCATCAATACAAACTATAAACAGTAGATTAGACCACAAGGAAAACAGAATATCACTCCTAGAAGACGACCATTCCAAAAATGAATCCATTGTAAAAGAATTCGACAGTATGAATTGGACATCAATGAGATATGGGCCAATTTTAAAAGAGCTAACCTAAGAATAAGAGGCATAGAAGAGGGATTAGAAGTTGAAACTAATGGAATAAAAATCCTTTTCAAAGAAGTAATATCAGAGAATTTTCCAAACATAGAAAGACAAGTAGACACAGGTGCAGGAAAGATATAGAAACCCCTTTAGACAAGACCAAAGAAGAGGTTCACCACACCACATAATAATCAAGGTGACTAATGTAGAGGCTAAGGAAAGAATTCTTAAGGCAACAAAAGTAAAAGGCCAAGTGACATTTAGAGGCAAACCAATTAGAATCACTACAGACCTCCCAAACCAAGTTATGAAAGCTAGGAGGGGCTGGAGTAACATATTCCAAACTCTGAAAGAAAATAACTTGCTACCAAGATTCTCATACCCAGCAAAACTCTCTCAAAATTGATGGGGACATAAAAACCTTCCATGATAAACAGAAGCTGAAAGAATTTATGTCTTCCAACCCAGCACTAGAGAAAATACTCAAAGAGATTAACTACAAAGAAGAACTAACAAGTAAATGTCAGAACCAGAGAAACAATAATTTCCAGAAACAAACAACTAAGCAAAGAAGAACAAACACTAGCACAAATAGAAGTCAAAACTCAAAATGTTAGGAATTAAAAGTCATCTCTCAATAATCACATTGAATATATATGGTCTCAACTCCCCAATAAAAAGGCTCAATTGGAAAAATGGATTAAAACCCAGAATCCATCTATATGCTGCCTGAAAGAAACACACCTTACAAGCAAAGATTCCCACACACTAAGGATGAAAGGCTGGAGTAAGGTAATCCATGCCAATGGAACTCGAAGAAAAGCAGGAGTAGCAACCATGATATCAGATAAATTAGATTTCAAGCCTAAGCTCATCAAAAGAGACATAGCAAGTCACTTTTTGCTAGCAAAAGGAACAATACAGCAAGAGGAAATAACAATAATCAACATCTATGCCCCAAACATAGGTATAGCCACTTTCATAAAACAAACTCTGCATGATATAATCACACATAGATCCCAATACACTAATACTAGGAGACTTCAATACTCCTCTCACATTACTAGATCGATCTTCTAAAAAAAAGGTGAGTGGGGAAAGGGCCCAACTGGGCTCCCACAACTCCCCCCATTTTTATTTTAAAATGCATCAAGGACTGTGCCTGTCTTAGGTCATTTCCTACCAGGTGCTTAATCTTACCCATCATGTGGTCTTGATGAGTCATTCCGCGAGCCCTGTCTTAGATTGATATTGCCCTGAGAAAATCGAACCCATCATTGACTATCAGCCCAGTGCTATCTGCATATATGAGTAATTATACTGACTCTTCAGCTATGATACATTGGCATCTCGAAGTCTGGAGATTGCTCCTAGGATGCATAGATGAAAGACTCTACTACTTCTTAGAAAGTAAATATATGACCCTAAAGGAGTATGATTTTATGACTCTAGAAAGTTTGCTTTACCAGGCTATGTTAGGAATGTGGGCTATACGTGTAAAATGAAGAAATGCTGCTATTTGTGATCTGATAATGATTGATATGTCATAAATGTTTATGTAACCCTGTTGTACTCAAGAAATGTATAAAACATCTGTGCTGAAAAATAAAATAAATAAATAAATAAAAATAAAAAAGGGTGAGTAAAGATGCTTTGGACCTAAATTATACCATAAACCAAATGGACCTATTAGACACACACAAAATATTTCAACCAACTACAGCTGAATTCACATTTTTCTCAGGTTCCCATGGAACCTTCTCCAAAATAGACCACATTCTGGGCCACAAAGAGAGCACTGGAAAATTCAAAAAATGTAACATAATTCCCTGCATCTTTTCAGACCACAATGGAGTGAAACTAGAAATAAACTCTAAGAAGACCCAGAGTAACCATGTAAACACATGGAGACCGAACATCACACTGCTGAATGAGGAATGGTTCATAGAACATATAAGGGGAGAAATTAAAAAATTCCTAGAAACCAATGAAAACAGAGACACAACATATCAAAACCTCTGGGACACCTTAAAGGCAGTACTAAGAGGAAAATTTATAGGTCTGAGTGTCCATATAAGAACAGAAAGTCACCAAATAAATAACCTAATGACACAGCTCAAAGCCCTTGAAAAACAAGAACAGTCTAACCCCAAAGCCAGTAGAAGACAGGAAATTATGAAAATCAGAGCAGAAATTAATGAAATAGAGAATAAAAAAGAATACAGAAAATCAACAAAACCAAATGCTGTTTTATTGAAAAAATAAACAAGATAGATAAACCATTGGCCAACCTAACCAAAAGAAAGAGAGAATCAACCCAAATTACCAAAATAAGAGATGAAAAGGTGATATTACCACTGACAGTGTGGAAATACAGAGGATAGTCAGAAACTATTTTGAAAAACTATACTCCAAAAAATGGAAAATCTAAAAGAAATCAATAATTTTTTAGATACATACAACCTTTGTAAATTGAGTCAAGAAGATTTAGAAAACCTAAATCAACCAATAAAAATCAAAGAAATAGAAACAGCAATAAAAAGTTTACCATCAAACAAAAGTCTAGGGCCAGATGGTTTTCCAAGTGAATTTTATAAAACATTTATAGAATATCTAATTCCAATACTCTTCAAACTATTCTGGGAAATAGAAAGAAACAGGACCCTCCCAAACACTTTCTATGAAGCCAATATCACATTAATACCAAAGCCAAATAAAGACAGCTCAAGAAAGGAAAACTATAGGCCTGTATCATTGATGAACTTAGATTCAAAACTACTAAACAAGATACTAGCAAGGTGGATTCAAAACCACATCAAGAAAATTATACACCATGACCAACTCAGGTTCATCCAGGGATGCAAGGCTGGTTCAACATAGAAAAACAATCCATGTAATTCACCACATAAACAGAATCAAAGACAAAAATCACATGATTATATCAACTGATGCTGAAAAAGCATTTGATAAGATTCAACAGCCATTCATGCTAAAAGCACTTCAGAGAATTGGAATAGAAGGAATGTACCTTAACATCAAAAAGGCAATATAAAATAGGCCTACAGCCAATATCATACCAAATGGAAAAAGACTGCAAGAGTACCCACTAAAAACAGGAACAAGACAAGGATGTCCATTATCATCTCTTCTGTTCAACATACTACTTGAGACTCTACCCTGAGCAATAAGACAAGAAAAGGAAATCAAAGGGGTAAAAATAGGGGAAGAAGAACTAAAACTATCCATTTTTGCAAATTACATGATACTTACCTAGAAGGCTCAATAAAGTCAGCCAAAGAACTTATAGAACTGATCAATAAATTCAGTAAAGTGTCTGGATACAAAAGCAATCTTAAAAAATGAGAAGCTTTCCTGTATGCCAACCATAAAACCACTGAAAAAGAAACACAGAAAACAATTCCACTGATAATAGCACCCCAAAAAATAAACGACTTAGGGATAAGCCCAACCAAGGAGGTAAAAGACCTCTATAAGGAAAACTTGAAAAAGTTGAGAAAAAGAAATCGATGAAAACCTTAGAAGATGAAAAAATCTACCATGCTCTTGGATAGGCAGAATGAATATTATCAAAATGGCCATCCTCCCAAAAGTAATCTACAGATTCAATGCAATACCCATGAAATTACCAAGACATAAACAAATCAGTCCTTAAATTCATTTGGAACAACAAAAAGCCCAGGATAGCCAAAGTAGTTCTTAGTAACAAGAACCATTCAGGAGGTATCACAATACCTGACTTCAAACTCTACTACAAAGCCACAGTAATAAAAACAGCATGGTATCGGCACAAAAACAGACACACAGACCAATGGAGCAGAATAGAAGATTCAGAAACAGACCCACATGCTTACACGCAACTGATTTTTGACAAAGGATCCAAAAACATATACTGGATAAACGGTAGCCTCTTTACCAAATGATGTTTGTAAAACTGGTTAACCATATGCAGGAAAATGGAAATAAACCCCACTTTCTCACTCTGCACAAGAGTCAACTCCAGGTGGATCAAAGACCTGGAAGTCAGGCCAGAGACCTTGCAGCTACTTGAAGAGGACATAGGCCCAACACTTCAACACATAGGCACCGGTAAAAACTTTCTCAACAAGACCCCAAAGGCACAAGCAACTCAAAGGAAGATCAATACATGGGATTGCATTCAACTGAAGAGCTTCTGTGCAGCAAAGGAAACTATCAAGAACCTCAACAGAGAGCCCACAGAGTGGGAGAAAATTTTTGCCAGCTACTCTTCTGATAGAAGACTAATATCTAGGATATACAGAGAACTCAAGAAACTCACAGCTAAAAAAACAAATAACTCAATGAAAAAATGGGAAAAGGATCTAAATAAACACTTCACAAAAGAAGAAATACAAATGGCCAATAAATGTATGAGGAAATGTTCAACATCATTAGCAATCAGAGAGATCAAAACTACCTTGAGATTTCACCTAACTCCAATCAGAATGGCAATCATCAAGAACACAAACAACAACAAATGCTGGTGAGGGTGTGGAGAAGTAGGAACCCTAATACATTGTTGGTGAGATTTCAAATTAGTGTAACCACTTTGGAAAACAATATGGAGGATCCTCAGATGAATGAATGGGAATGAACCTACCATATGACCCAGCAATACCACTTCTGGGTATCTACCCAAAAGAATGGAAACCAAACTATCAGACCATTGCATGAGTATCTATGTTTATAGTTGCACAATTTACAATTGCCAAACTATGGAAGCAGCCAAGATGTCCATCAACAGATGAATGGATTACAAAACTATGGGATATGTACACGATGGAATTTTACTCAGCCATAAAGAACAAAATCATGTTATTTGCTTGGAAATGAATGGAACTGGAAAACATTATGTTAATTGAGATTAGTCAGTCACATAAAGTAAAAAATCGTATGCTCTCTTTAATATGTGGAAGCTAGGGAGAAAATGGGACATAAGAGGGACTCCAGATGGAGAAGGAGAATCTTTAGGTGAACAAAGAATTTGACTTTACAGAAGGTATTGGGGAAAGGGGGTACACCCTAATGAGCATAATGTACTTTCATGACCTTGAGAAGGAGGGACAGCAAGGAGTGGCGTGGGAATTGGAGAAGGGTTAAATGAGCAATGTGTGCATGTATGCCTTTATCTATACCAGCTTGTACCTAACAAAGATGTATGATTACAATGCACCAATTCAAAAAATAATAAAAAATAGAATCCGATGGAAACAAATGAAGAAGAATGACTTGCCAAATAGAATTATAGCAGTTATTTTAAGAAAACTCAGTATATTTAAAAAACAACCAAAAAGAAATAATTTGAAATTTATCTGAAAACATTAAACAAAGATATTGAACCCTGGTGATGAAAAATATGATAAACAACATGTAAAAGGCAATAGCACAATTGATCATGCAGATGAAATATTAAGTGAGTTGGAAGACAGACTGATGCAAAGTATAGTCTGATGAAAAAAGAGAAGTACAAAGTAGCAAAAAATTCAATGAGATGTCATCCAAAGAGTAAATTTATTGTTCATTTGTGCTGAAGAGGAATTAGGGAAATAAAACAAAAAAATCTTTTCAAACCTGGAGAAAAATTAAAATATCCAGGTAGATGAGGATTAAGGGTAACCAATCAAATTCAATTCAAATAAGATTATTCCATCACATATATAAGTGGCTCCTCAAAGGCCAAGGGGAAAAAAAAAAAGAATACGTAAAGCAACAGAAGAGAAGTAAATAGCATAAGTGTGTTCCAACATGCCTGGAAGCTGACTTCTTAGCAGAAATAGTACAGCTAAGAGAGAGTAGAATGACATATTCAATATATTGTAGAAAAATTTGCTAACCAAAGTACTGTTCTCATCTATCTTGAAGAAATAAAGAGGGGATAAAGGCATTTTCAGACAAACAAAATCTGAGGGAAATTATTGCAATCAAACCTACCTTACAAGAAATATCCAAGGGAATTCTGTGCCCTGAAAGAAAAGGATACCATGTAACTGAAACCACCTGAAAGTATAAAAGCAGCTGAAGCAAAAATAAGTGAATGAGATTATATCACAAAAACTTCTGCATTGCTATTGGTGAAGAGACACCGTATAGAATGGGAGAAAATAATTGGAATTTATGTAATTGACAAGTGATTAATATTCAGAATCTGAAAGGACTAAAAAATCTCAATAATAAAAATAAAATAACCCAACTAAAATGGGCAAAAGACTCGAGTACACATTTGTCAAAAGAAGAGGGACAAAAATATTCCCTGGCATATGGAGAAAATACCCATTGCTAACCATCAGGGAAACACAATGCAAAAGCACAAGGAGGTATCACCTTGCCTGAGTTAGAATGACCATTAATAAAGAAACCAAAACCAAACAAACAAAAAACACAAATGACACTAAGGATGTAGAGAAAGGGGATTCACTGTGAGGTTATGGTGGTGGTATAAATAGTTTCTGTGGAACATAGTAAAATAGAACTACTTTAGGATTGAGAAGTCCCACTACTTACTACATATCAAAACAAGATGAAATCAGTATGTTGAAGATTCACTGCTCCATATTTATTGTAGCACGGTTCATAACAGCTAAAATATGAAACAAAACGTAATGCTCGCATAATAGACCTAAGGGGTTTTCTTTCAGTGGTTCTCTGGTACACACAATTTCTACTTTCAGGACACTAAAATCAACACATGGGAAATTCATTCAGAGCTGACTTTATTTTCTGAAATTGAATATATCGACTCTTCTTCTGTAGCTGGACTTTGAGCAGTTTGTTCTTCTCTTTTACCACGTTTTGAAAAACACAAAAAAAACCAGCAGTAAAAACAGAGCAAAATAAGAATCAATAGAATTAGTAAAGGGAGAATCTTCTTGACATCAGTTATTTGTTTTCTTCTGTTAGGGGGTGGGCCACTATCAACACTACCTCCATGCCCTTTTTTCAAGCAGTTGGGTGGGTCCCAGCCAGAGTCACAATGACAGTGATGTTTATTGTTGCAGACTCCACTCATATTGCAAGTCTTTGGTGAACAATCGCTCTTCCAAAGTGACATAGGGACGCACTTCCTGTTGATACACACATGTTTTAGACCACATTCTGTGCCATCTTTCACCTCACCAATATCTGGCATGTTCATCCCA